>JAOTAY010021694.1:0-10268 GCA_025629805.1 Erythroxylum baracoense | reverse complement strand
TCGAGGTATTCTTGGGTTATCACAAAAGAGCTATATCGAGAAGGTACTTAAGAGATTTGGCATGCAGGATTCTAAACTAGGTGATACCCCTGTAGCTAAAGGAGATGAATTTAGTCGCAATCAATGCTCCAATAATGATTTAGAAACTAAAGAAATGGAAAAGATTCCTTATGCTTCAGTTGTAGGGAGTCTAATGTATGCTCAAGTATGTACACATCTAGATGTTGCGTACATTGTTGGGATATTAGGTAGATATTTAAGCAATCCCGGACTGGATCATTGAAAAGTTGCCAAAATGGTTATGTGGTATCTCAAGAGAACAAAATATTACATGCTCACATATAGGAGATCGAATCAATGGGAAATCACTGGGTATTCTGACTCCGAATTTGCAGGATGCCAAGATAGTCGTAAATCCACTTCAAGCTATATCTATATGATTGCTGGAGGAGTTATTTCTTAAAAGAGTGCTAAACAAACACTCATAGCTTCTTCCACCATGGCAGCTGAGTTTATAGCATGTTATGAGGCATCTAATCATGGCATATTGCTGTGAAATTTTATCATTAGGTTGTGAATTATATATGACAATAAAAGACCATTAAAATTATTTTGTGATAATAAATCAGTAGTGCTATATTTTAATAACAATAAGAGCTCATCAAATTCTAAACACATCGACATCAAGTTCCTAGTTTTTAAAGATAGAATTTAGAGTGGTCAGTTGTCTATAGAACATATTAGAATAAACTCCATGATTGTGGATCTGCTAACTAAAGGTTTACCACCCAAGGTCTTTCATGAGCACACAGCTCCTATGGGTGTTTTCTCATTTGATGATATGTTGATTTAGTGGGAGTTTGTATACATTTATAGTTACAGACATGTCTTACGAATTTTGTATGATTTGGTACTTTAGTATAAAGTTTTTGTGAATTTACACTCTAATTTCATTTAGCTTGATCTCATTAAGGAATAAAGTAGGACCAGTTGGAAATAGGCATGTTAAAGATCACATGACATGAAATTTCCATATTACACATCCATACTTGATCTATGTTGTTGTTTTATTGATGTATGTGACCATTGATGGGTTTAATCATGATGATTGTGATAAAGATCCCTTTGATCCAGCATTGATATGATTAATAGACCGGATTTCTTAAGATGATTAAATAATAATAGCAATTTTAAGCTCATAAGGTTTATCATGACATATAATTATAAGAAATTATATACATGTAGTCCAAGTGGGAGATTGTTGGACTTTTTTTGGGTGTCATGGGCTATTATAAGGTATGACCCAAATAAAAGTGGTCTAATAAAGTTTTGGGTGGGGTTATTGAGTCCAAATTGTCCAATTAAAATATGGCCCAAGATATATGTAGAAACCCCAATGTTATATTTCTAATTTATGATGGGCAAATTGGCAATTGATACTAAGCATATGAATATGTGGTTATGGTCCCCAAGAGAGGCTTAAGAGTTTTTTTTCTTTAATCCCATCAAGAGAAAAGATACACAACCTACACTACTTGATGACAAAAAACAAGCCATTGTCTTTAATTGGATGGATGTTAAAGATCACCTCTTCGAGCCACCATGGAAAAAGCTTATCTCAGAGACATTGCAAAGCCAAAGAAAAGGTTGGCTCAAGATGAAGAAGTGATCTCAATATGACCTTGGCAAAGTTCTTAATATGTATGAGCCTAGGCTCACAAAATTCAATTACATGGCTAGAGACAAGCACATAGTTGCTGATGTTCTTCACCTTCCAAATTTACATACTCTTATAAGAAGAAAGGCTAGGAAGCTCATTGAATCCTGTCTTCGTATGGTGAATGGTGTAAAGAGATTGTTGGTTGACCTACTTGTTAATTTATACCCTACAACCAATCGGTTTGATTGTAGTTTAGTGACAATTCTTTAAAGACATTCTTTATCTTGTTCATGTTTAGATGTATATGATAAAGTCTATGAGATAATTATACATTACAAATGAAATTATAATTATAAGATTCAAATTGTATTTATGTATTATCCCTAAATTGTTCCTAATCATTGTTCTATTAAGATTGGAAATTATTAGAACGCATAAAGACTAGCACACGTTATCTTTTTCCTTATGAAAGGAAGTGGTCAATCTCACAGGCTAAAGTATATAGATATTTAAACAAACGTATGGGTGCTTTTCAGAGAACAAGTTCACTAAATAGACCTGATTTAATAAATCCATTTGGAATATTACTTATATGTCTATAGAACTTCTCATTATATTGATTGTATAAGTGATGCTTTAACTTAAAGTCTCCAAAGTTATCTTGTATAGAGATTTCTATGTTTAGATACTTCTTATGACCTATTTAATCATGTGTCATTCAATCGATAGTTATTTGATGTAGCATAAACTATATGGAGGTAGTGATGTGATCAAGATAGGATTCATCACTCAAAAGTAATTAGGGAGAATGGTCCGTTGTTTTCGATTAGTATTGATTTGGGAAATTCTTGGCTAAGGTAATTAAATGAAATTTTGTAAATAATTTACGAATTTCATTCATTGAATCGATAGCTAATGACGGAGAAGTAATATGAATGGACTCAAAATATGGTAGACATTAATTTTATGTTCTATGTCTAATCGAAACATTGTATAATAAAAGGATTGAATTATACGAAAAAATCATACACGGAAAGATTAGTCAAAACTACTTTGACATTCTTAAATATTTGGGTGGTCATGATGTGTTGCTAGATGCCAATCTTGATCTACGATTATAAATTTTTTAATTGGAGAATTAAAGATAAATTAAAAGGAGTTTTAATTTATCTAATTCTAATTATAAGATATTTAGGAAACTAATGAGTCTTATATAAAGAATCGGTTTAAGAGAGCAAAATTATTTTAATCGAGTTGGACTTGATTGTAAAGTTTGAGAAACTTTATAATTAAATATGAGAAATTTAATAAATAAGGATCAATATGAGATATTGGATCTTATTTAGCCTTATTGGTATTTAAGTAGAATTATTTGTAATTTTAATTAAAATTAGAATTTAATTTTAATTAAATTACTAAAACATCTAAAAACTTATTATAAATAGGCTTAAACTTTATAGATCTAGCACTTCTTGCTTAGCCCTTTCTATAAGAGTTACAGAGTTCTCTCAACCTATTTTGTGGATACTATTAAAGGCTAGATATTTATGCAGCTAAGGTGGTTAAGATGGATTAAATTCAGAAACGGTTCCAGGAAAACGAGAAGAACAGGATCAAGATTGAGAATAAGGTACGGATTAAGATTTTGCTTCATTATGATTTATGTGATGATCATTTTATAGAATCAAAGTGCTCTTGGTTTTCGAAAAAATAAAATAGGGCTTAAGAAAAATAATCAACATGGGGATTGAGGAGTAGGAAGGGATTTGTTAAACACCTAACACCAAAAAACATAGTGAGGAAGGAATAAGTCCAAATGAGGGGAATCACTTGGACAATTTAGAGAAAGGAGCAAACGTATACTCAAATTCAGCTAGTCCAAATGATCCAAGCCTTTTAGAGATAAGAAATTATCTTAGAGGATTTGAAACATATGCTACTAAAATTTCAAAATATGTTGATATGTTTCATATTAACTCAATCTCCTCTAAAGGAAAGTAGAAGGAAGTATAAGAGGGCCCTCTCCAAGAACAAATTTACAACTGAGAGTTTAAAGGAATGAAGTCTCCAGAAGAAATCCCTAGCAAAGATAAACAAGTAAATCAAGAGCAAGAGACCAATCTTCTAGCATTAGAGGAGTTCACATAGGAAACAAAAAAAGATCAATAAGAAAGATTAAGGCTAAAGGCTCTAGGAACCTTACCTAACTCCTATGAATATAATTTCATGGAATCTAACAAAAATTAATTGCCTAAGAAGCAACAATTACTTCAGTTTCAGTTACAAGAAATAAAGCTGATTCTAATAGGTCTTCTCAAAACAAAATTAAGGATGAAAAATTGTGAAAAGCTAAAATTTATAGCAAATCATTGGAGTATCATCACCAATCATCAATTCCACCATAAGGGATAAATAGTTATTACATTTGACTCTAACACATTCAAAATTTTTCCTTTTATTGTCACTGAGCAGATTATGTACCTTTAGCTACTCTAACACTTGAGAAGACTGATTTTTAATATCTTTTATTTAGGGCTCTAACCATTCACTTCAGAGGAATATGCTCTGGAGAAACTAAAAAGTATTCATTCCTCTATTGATTCTCCCCAGATTATATTGGGGACTTCAACAGGACATTAGTGAAGGTTTAAGGGATTACTAAAAGATATAGAATTCATAAATTTCAAGTTTAATGGGTTCTCTATATATGGAATAATAAACAAAATGGAAATTGGTATATAAAGAAAAGGACTAGATAGATCCTTAGTTAATAAAGTCTGGTTATTGAAATTTTATGAGAGAAAAAACACCTTTTCTAACCCATTATTCTCTAACTATTTTCCTATTCTACTTAAGAATCTCACTCAAAGTGACCTAAGTAAATCCTTTTTCTACTTTAATAACTATCTCATAAAAGCTGAGGGATTTGAGGAAGCAATAATTAAGCACCTTGCCTCTAACTTCCATAGCAATAATGCTTTTGTCTAAATGAGGAAGTTATACATGGTGAAACAAGAACTCTAAATGCTAAACTAAAGATGTGGAAGTAACACTCAACTCTCTTTATACTCAGAAACTCATAAATTAGTGCTTATTTAGTAGAGCTGTATAATAAACCTGATGATCCCTTTATGTAAAAGGGTGAGAAAAGTGCACTTATAGAATTCTCCAAAGACTTGATGATTCGTAACTTCCTCCTTAAGAAAAAATCAAAAGCATAGTGGCTAAAGGAGTGGGACAAAAAAACTTCATTTTTACACAAAACCATCTCTATAAGAAGGAATACTAACATAATAACTTTTCTTATCAAGCAGGATGGAAGTGTAGCTTAATCCTAGGATGATATAAAGCAAGAAGCTTATAAGTACTTCTTGAATATTTTAAGTGCTCCAAACTGTCATTTTGATTAATCCTTTATAACAGACCAAATTTCTAACAAGGAAGTTGAATCACTCATACAATCTTTCATTCTTAAGGATATGGAAAAGGTGGACTTTGACCTTAATCTAAGTAATTCCCCTAAGCTCGACGGTTTAAATGCCTTATTTCTTCAAAAATCCTAATCTCATATCAAAACTATTGTTACGAATATAATTTTGAAATTTTTTATAATGGTAAGATGTTGAGGGAAATTAGAAAATTATTCATTTACCTTATCATTGAAGTGTAAATTCCCAATTCCCTCAAGGATTTTAAACTCATTCTTATTATAATACTACATATAAGATGATTTCTAAAATAATTATATTAAGTTTAAAGTTTGTTCTGAAATCATTCATAAATGGTTCATAAAAAGCAATCATTTTTAAAAGATTAATTGGAGACAATATATTATTAGCTCAGGAGTTTTTCAAAGGTTATGGTAGGAAAATTTCCAACAAGAATTATGCAATTAAATTGGATTTTCACAAAGCATTTGATTCCTTACACTTACTTGAGGCTTTTGGTTTTCTAAAAACTTTGATGACTTGGATCAACCATCATATCTCTACCACTTACTATAAAGTTGTAGTAAATGGTAAACCTACCAACCTATTTAAAGGATGGAAAGGACTTAGATAGGGGGAACCCTTGTCTCCCTATCTTTTCACCTTATGCATGGAATCACTGATCAGGCTAATTGAATTCTTAATAAGATAAGACAATGGCATTAAAATTTACTCAAAATGCAGGAAGTTAAAGCTTTTTATTCTTACATTTTTATATGATTTTGTCCTTTTCTTCAAGGCTAAGGATAAATGACTTTGTCTACTTATGTCTACCTTGGACTCTTGAAAATGTTACCATGTTTATTAATCAATCACAATAAAAGCTATATGATAGTTGCAGCTGGTGCAAAATCTATAGCTCCTTAGTTATCATCAATATCCAATTTACAAAAAAAAGACCACATTCTCATATCCAGGAATCCCAATCATCAATAGGAAATTGAGTTTTAGGGATTATATTCCTCTTTTAGAAAAAAATTCAGAGGCGAATTAAAAGGTGGTGCAATTGATCTCTTGCATTTATAAAGTGGGTTCAATTGATTAATTCCATAATTCTCTTTGCATATATTGTTCATATATTTTCCTCTTAAAAGGAGTAACGAAGATTATATAGAGGATGATGAGATGCTTTATTTTGTTTGGAGAACTGAAAAAGAGGTACTTTGGCAAAGTTAAATGGTCTAAGATATGTATGCTAAAGAAAGCTAGATGATAAAGCATCATTATATTATCCTTAATTAATAAAACCCGAATGCAAGCATAATTTGGAGATTATTGACTAATAAATAACCTATTTGGTTTAATAGTTACTCACCTACTTTCTTAAAGGGAGAATCTTATGGAGAGTTAGGAATAAAACCGCTCATTCCTGATTTACAACTTAATTACTCAAAATCAGGGATTCCCTTATTATAAACATTGCTTGCCTAATTGGAAATAAAGAATAAGTTTCATTTTGGTTTGATAATTGGACTAAGTCAAGTCTCTTTTAAAAGACTAACTTACTTCTAACTCTTAAGCACCTATTTCATAAATCTTCTAAGGTCAAAGAGCTAATAAATGGGAATGAATGGACTGAAAATTACTCTTGATTTTAAAATTTCATTCCTGATTACAGACCTAGTCAAGGAATGGAAAATCTTTACATTTGATTAAAGCATCCTTCTAAAAGATACATTAATGCTTCATATAGGAACTCTTTACTACATCATATCCATTAGATGGCTTAGTATCAGATCATCTGGTGTAAAAATTTAT
The DNA here is from genome assembly GCA_025629805.1 of Erythroxylum baracoense. Taxonomy (NCBI): domain Eukaryota; kingdom Viridiplantae; phylum Streptophyta; class Magnoliopsida; order Malpighiales; family Erythroxylaceae; genus Erythroxylum; species Erythroxylum baracoense. Next base: position 3,362 of record JAOTAY010021694.1, on the reverse strand, counting down.
TACCTAAAATATCTTCTCTTATGTGGCTTATATATAAAAAAAAATTAAGGATGATGGATAAAGTAACTTGTTTTAAACAGCTAGGAAATTATTTAGTCTTTCAAAAGTAGAAAGTTTGAACTATTATTTTAATGTTTGAACTAAAAAACTTGCAAACCAATGATGTTGGAAGACTGTATTGATCATTCTAAGCTTAATAGGGAATTCCTATATGTAAAGATTTGCTTGTAAACTTTTTTTCAAGTTTAGAATGTAGTATTTAGTTTTTTAAAAAATCTATAATAAGCCTTGATAGTTGTGCATTAGTTTACGTTTTTCTAAGTATTTGGCATGTGTTTCTTGGATAATAGTTTACTATTGTTGTATTTTAGGATTCATTTTGCATATTTTTTTTTAGTTTGATCTTCATTGTTGTTCTTTTATGTTTTTTGTTAATTTAGTGTAAGAATTGATTATTTTTAAGATAGAAACCAAAGTGGAGAAGAAAGGAGGAAGCATTATGTTGCAAGATCCCACGATCGTGGGATTTTTTATCCGAGAACATATGCGGGGTTCAATTAAATTTTTGGTTTTCTAGACTATATAACATAATAAACTCCTATGGAAGAGGGAGGATTTGAACCCTCTATGTAGAAGAGCCTCCTTAAGTGAAAAAACCAAGTTTTGAGTCTTGAGGAAGGTGGAGGATCATCAATCACAATTGGGAAAATATCACATCAACATCAGAATTTCCTTATTTAGGCAAAGAAGAGAAGGAATTTTCTTTATTTAATTTTCTATCATCAACTCTTCTAATCTTTGTAAGATGGAATATTTGAATGTTGGTGATGTTATAGACACCATGAGTGGCTGATTTAGTTTTAGGGATTACTTTCAAACTACCTTGTTTAACTCTTTGATTAATGTTGATTGTATTTATACCTTGCAATAAATTGAGAGATTAAGTTGGTAATTTATGTAGGATTGTACAATGAGTGTTGGCAACCTATAGACTTACATTCATCAAGTTAATTGATTAGTTAAAAGAGAGATCTTGACTGATTTAATTGATCACTCATAGGATAACTTAATAACTAGTTGAATTGGTGGAGTGATTTGGTAGATTGAGAGAATACTTAATCAACTTCATTTAATTTGATTAGGGACAATTAGTTACACCTTGAGAGAGGCTAGTTAATATAAATGGAAATCTTAGGTGAGACACAATTCAATTAATCAAATAGGAGGGAGACAAGATAGGGAGAAAGTGATCCTTAAACTTTGAATTCCAATTTTCTGCATTTCGGTATTAGCAATTATTCATTATTAGTCATTTAATTTGGATTTAATTTTCTAGATTATTTCTATTAAACAGTTTCGTTTCTTAAACAAATATTAATCTGAATTAAGTGATGCCTAAGCATCAATCCCTATGGGATGGATATCTACTTTCTAACTACAAATCACGACCTGTATACTTGCAGTTTTTGAGCATAAAACCAGTAGATTGTTTTGGAGCATCAATAAGTTTTAGCACCATTGCTAGGAATTCTTTGTTTAGCATCTTCTTTAATTTAGATTACTTTTATTTAAGAGTTTTTGATACTTTTCCTTGTGTATTTGCAAGTGCATAAAAACAAGGAGCACGCGAAGATCGACATAATTTAGTAAAGACGAGTTTCTCAATATTAAAAGACACGAAAGAGAGTTAAGGAAAGCAAAACGTCAAAATCATACACAAAGAGATATGGTTGAAGAAGGATAGCAAGGAGGAGTTGAGAGGACACTAATGGACTTTATGAGCCAGGATTCAGTCCTCAAGGAGTTACGAGGCCAATAGTTCAAGCTAACAATTTCGAGATTAAGCTAGCACTCCTTAACATATTGCGAAATAGTGTGCAATTTTATGGGCTATCCATGAAGATCTAAATGCCCACATCACCAATGTTTTGGAGATTTGTGACACTTTTTGGTTTAATGGAATGTCCGATGATGCAATAAAATTAAGATTATTTTCTTTCGTTTCAAATATCAGGCGAAGGTGTGGTACAATTCGCTTAATTCGGCTTAGATCACTACTTGGGAGTAGCTTGCTCAAGCATTCCTCACGAAGTATTTTCCGTTAACCAAGATGACGAGGATCATAAAGGAGATCATGAATTTTTAGCAAAATGATGGGGAATCTCTTTATAAAGCTTAGGAGAGATCTAAAGAATTACAGAGAAACTATCCCCACCACAACCTTTCGAGGGAGTTCCTGTTGTAGACATTTTCAATTGTGTGAATCCGAGTACGAGAGGAACCATAAATGTAACTGTTGGAAGTTCATTGATGAGGAAGACTATTGAAGTAGCTCAGGACCCTTTAGAGGAGTTGGCGAGCAACAGTTGCATGTAGTCGAGCGAGAGGAGTAGACAGGGGTAGAAGGAGCAAAAAGGTATCATCCCTATTAACTCTATTGCTGCTTTACAGGCACAGATTACAGCCCTTACGAAGCAGTTGAACAACATGCAAGGAGCATCTTCATCTATAGTTAAGGCGATGCAAGTACAATTTGAGTTATGTGGGTAGAACAACCATGGCTCAACTGAGTGCTTCTTGTTGGGAGCTAATGGAACAGAACAGGTAAATTACCTGGGCCAGCCACAAAGAAGTAATAACCTATACTCAAACACTTATAATCTGGGGTTGAAGAATGATTCAAATTTTTCTTAGAGTACTAACAATACAGGTAGCTAAGCGAGACTGTAAGGACCTCCAAGATTTCAACAAGATCGAATTAGATCAATAGAGAGCAAAATGGACAAGATGATGGAGGTTTTGGGTTCCGAACTGGCAGTTCAAGAAGAGAACTAGAAGAGAATGTTTGCCAACTAAGAGGAAAGTTAGAAGAGGATCGAAGCAAAGTTTGATCAGATTGTGAAGAATCATGCCTCATCCATCCACAATTTGGAGGTTCAGGTAGGTCAACTCGCTAATGCTTTGTCTTCTAGAAATGCAAGTAGTTTACTAAGCACTACTGAGGTCAACTCAAAGGAACAGATCATGGTCATTACTTAGACACAAAGAAAGGACATTGAACATGAAAAGGAAGACAGAGATAAGAGAGAAGGACAAACAATTTTGGAAGTCCTTCCAAATAAGCTAGTAAGTGAGTTGATCAAGGAACCTCAACCTAGAATTCCATATCCTGTTTTTGCTCAGCGGAAGTCAAGTTAAAGTAGAGCAATGAAGAATTTTAAGGAGGTTAAGTTAAACAAGATTAAGGATATAACGAATCAATTCCAAACAAAGCTCATGTTAAAGGAATCAGTCAAAAAAGAGGCGAAAGAGCATATAACAGAAGGAAATCCTAACATAACATAGAAGATAGAAGACCTAGG
>JAOTAY010021693.1:0-10268 GCA_025629805.1 Erythroxylum baracoense | reverse complement strand
TTGTTCGTTTTAAGTATCACTGGTGGGGAATTCCTCCCCCGTGGGCCACGGGTCCAGATGTCACGTAAGACGTCGGGACGTGGACCCGCCCGGGGAGGGGTTCCAGCAACCACACATTCATGCAATAATGATACAATGACATCAAATCTTATGGATTCAATTAACCATAAACATCAATCATTCAAAATGTGCTGACGTACGAACTTATTCCTTTCATGTTTAAGTACTTCAAATAGAACATATGTTAATAAAAATATTAACAGTCTATTTTTACACCTATGACGCTTGTAAGTATGCATTTATTGTTAGTGATCAATCAAAAAGGTAACTATCACTTAGTATGCTTTCATGAATTTTTTTGCTATTTTTAAAAGATAAGTAGGTTTATTTATTGTAACATCATTTTTAAAATTTTCTTTAATGTTAACCTAGTCTTTTGACATAAACGTAAACATCTTGTTATGAATGTCCTCCGGTTACTCAATTAGAACACTTTTTTTATTTAGCTTAATTGGAGTATCATTCTAGCCTTTTGATGTGAAGACAAACATTTTATCGGGAATGCCCTAGTTACTCAGCTATACCACACTCTCAACTGGCTACTAACTTTATCTGTTACAACGGATCATAATGCTAGTGAAAATAAAGTAACTAGACTACTATAGTAGTGATGAGTCTAGATTGATCCTTTAGAGAGTGTGTGTAAATTTTTTGAAATGAAAGTAACTGGTGTTTAGCTTTAACGGGGTGGTTTTGGATTTTGGAAATAAGAAACTAGACTAATAAAAAATTTTAAAAATGTGAAAAATGATAAAAGTAGGGAATTCAGTTGGGACCCGATTCTTTGGTCCAATCTCGACCTACACACTAATTAAACGTATTTCATTGATTTGTTGTTCTCAAACCTCTCCTAGCAACTATGAATCGCTGGTTCATAATTAACCCGAGTTTTCCCTTAGGTAGTGTTTAATCAAGATATGATTGTTAATTAAACCTAACCACCAAATAACCTAGGATATGATCTCTAGATTCAATTAGGCAGTAGCATTACAAATTAGGAAAAATGATTAATCAGGGCAATAACTACATACGATGCGTCATTTAACCAAGGTCATGTTAGCCCTAATGATTACGAATCATTAGTCACTACACATGAATTTTAACATAATAATTACATATTAAATCAAAATTCTAACAATGGGTTTGTAAATAAACGATTCAATAAACGCATTAAAATAATCCTTTAATAATACACAAAATAACTGAACAATAACAAAAATCTGATTATCCATACACAAAACCCAAATCAATTAACATTGGATAACACAATCAATTTCTAATGAGAGAAAGAAACAACAAAAACAGTGAAATACATTTAACCCGGGTCATCGACGTTGATGTCACCTCTAAACCGGTGTTGGGATGTCTAGCCTTTCATGGGTCTCTCATAAGAAAATTCGTCAGCCCCCAAGTTATAACCCAGTCGAAGACCCTTCTTGCACTTCCACTCTTCCGTTTTCTCTCTAACCTCGCTATTGCTCTCTTGATGTGACAAATTAATGCTTGGTCCCTCTTACCATTCACTCCTTTTTAACCCTCATGCTCCTACGACAACGTTTTAGCCCATATGTTGCTTGAGTTTTATGTTGTGGCGTGTATGCATTAATTGGATGAATGCTGTTCACGTAAATAGCTTTTACGTGAACAACGTTTGCATGAAACGCTACTACACGCACTGCTATTTCTGTTGCTCCTTGTTCCGTTTTCTTCTTGTGCTTATGTCGTTTTAGTCTCTTGGCTATCCACCTACTGTAGCATTTTACTCTTGGCCATTTACATTTTGATTGATCTCCTCACCATTTGCTGCAATGTTACTTCAACGTTTTAAGTCCAACATTGCATGCAAAATCACGTTACTTTCTTCTTTTGCAATAGTTTTATTATTGAACCATAATATTCATGTAGTTACATGGGTTTCAGATGCAATCTTTAATTTATCTTCTTTGTCTTTTCATTTTTCTTATCTTCTTTTTGTCTTTTAATTTTCTTCTTCTTGCTCGATTAAGACAAGTAAAAATTAATCTTCAAAAAGTGGCCCAAATATCGTACTTTCGACTCACTTTAACTTCTTTACTTTCGAATTATGCCTAAAAATTACATATGAGTCAAAGTGAGTATCTTAAGCAATTTCATGTTAATAATCACTAAATGTTAAGGAATAAATTCATAATCAATTAAGTACCTATCATTTCCCCCACACTTTACTTTTGGCCATCCTCGAGCAAAACATTAAAATTAATCTCAAAGACCCAAAACATTTACTCATTTCCCATATGTTCCAAGAATGCATAATTATAAACGAAGATGAATGATTTTCGAAAATCATAGCAAGAAATCAACATTTCAAGCTTTTACTCATGATCAATCCATTCATCATCTTCAAAAACTGAGCAATCTAATGGTAGACTTAGAAACTGTTTTTAAATAAAATATATCCATAGATACACTCAATACCATTCATGATCATGTCATTCCACAACTTTGCTTATCATTTCATTCTCCACCACTAATGTTCACATGAAAAATCATAGATCAAAGGACTTTTCAAGGTTATAATGTGGGCAAAGGTAAGGTGAGATATATTTGGGTCAAGTAGCATGAAAGCCATCAAAGCTAGTGAAACAAAACAGCACTCAATGTGACATCAAGTGCATAAGTTAATGCTCGTAAAAAACTAGGTATCATAAGCTATGACGGATGCAACATGTATATTTCAAAACCCAATTTAGCTCTCACACACAAACCACATTAAGCATATACCAATATGAAGGAATCACTCATACAATTTATGCCAACAATACATTGAAACCACAAGTGTGAACCTTCCAAGCCAACATCTTCTCATATTCAACATACTCAAATATCCCATCCAATACAACTTTAGGAGAATGCATTATAAATAACCTTGCAAACCACTTGTGCACTTCCTCTTTGATATATTCATTTAAACATTTTTTTCTTTTTCTTTTTCTTTTCTTCTTTCTTTCTTTCTTTCTTTCTTTTCCTTTTTTTTCTTCTCTCTTATAAAAATTAAAATAAACTACATCAACATGGGAATTTCAATGATAAGATATAAAATAAAATCCCAACATTATAACCAACTCACACATATGTACACCCCCACACTTAAAATTTTTTACATCCATAAACTCAACAATCACAAATGTTCCACTAGCTACAAGGCTTGGGAAAGACATTTTGTTAGGTTAAAGCATGTAATGTAGCTAATACACAAAGAAAAGGAAATTAAAGCTCAAGAGGGCTTATCAAAACATAAAATCATATAATAGATAGCATATTTGGCTAATGTAGTTCAGAAAAGTAAAGAATGCCTAATCATATCCATGTTAATGCATGTGATAAAAAAATGGTCTCAAATAGAAATTCAAGGCAAAATCCGGATGTACATGTCATGAAGGTCACACATTATCAAAAGACAATGAGATTGATATGAATGAGTCAGTTAAGTAAGGCATAAAATCTCATCGACTTTGTCTACCATTAGTCACTAATCTTCTAAATATAATACACATCGACCAATCACAAGAGTAAAAATACATACTAAAGTTGCTATGAAATTCTCTAGTCAATTCACAATCTAATAATGACTATATAATCCCATAAGCAACAGAAAATAAGAAATTGTTTGTTTGTTTGTTTTATTCTTTCTCTCATTTTGATTGAAAACTTAAGAACAAGTAAGAAACAAACTAACATAGAAACATAAATGTAAATAAAAAGTAATGTGGATATGTAAAGAAAGAAAATTTACTTCCCTTAGGTTGCCTCCCAAGAAGCACCTTTTTTTAGAGTCACTGGCTCGACTAATTATTTTCTTTAAGTGACAAAATTGTGATCTTTAGGTATTACAGTTAATGTCACTTCCACGCGAGGTTGTTCCGGATAGGGCCTTAGTTGACCATCATTCCCATTTAGCGTCTTCCCTATCCTTAGACTTTTCATCTCTACTAAGTCTATATTTTCTTGAAATACATCGAATGTCTCTTCATCCTTTTCTTCCTCATTTAATTCCTCTAACCTACTAGGTAAAAGCAAAGAGTCATGCTCAACAATAAAATGGAACTCAGTATTTACCTTCGAGCTAAAAGATATGTCTTTTTCTGCTTCGAGCTCCTCCTTTACTTCTTCTACACAAGCAAGTCCTTGAGTAATTCTCTCAAAATTCTCATGCTCCTCATCACTCTGTAAGGTTTCCCTACTGACGTCCATTAGGTATACATCGGGGTTAATATCGCTGCTCCTTTTCCATTTGTAATTTTAGGTTGTCGATCTTTGCTACCATCACACCCATTTGGCTTGTCATATTTTGGTTTCTAGATGTTATATGCCTCATTTCCTCCAAGAACTGTTGCAACTACTATTGTAGGCTTTGTCGAAATTAGAGATTGTTAGCAATCATAACATTCATCAATTCTTCCAGAGATGTACCAGAGTTTTATTGGCTCTCTACGTCTTGGAAACTAAACCAAGATTGCCTTTCATCCTGCTTGAATAATGGGGTATTATGTTGAAGTTGTATACTTTCTTGAAGATGCTGCATAACCTGTTGAAATTGAAGATGGCCAGCATTACAAGTCTTGATATGGTCATCCAGAGGTGTACTTAAGTTATGACAAGAAGCTTCTGGTCCATACGAAAATTGTTATGTGTCCTACAAACTATCATAGAAGTAATTATGATGATTATCCTATCCATAATCAAAGTTAAGATGATCATTCCAACCTTGGTTATAGGATTGAGAATAAGAGTTATAAAAGAAATTACTTCTATCCATGTCATCTTTTTATTTTTCACACAGAAACCAAATAAAAAGTGAAAAGATCAAAAAATAACTAAAAATAAATATGTTCAAAACACCAATTAAAATCAAAAATAAAAACTAAAACACCACTGTAGCATCCTGTCTCTCTAATTGTTGAAGAACTTAAAGTGTTAGACTAATGAGTCATATGAGTGGCATCATATAGAACGAAATTGGTACATCTATGACTTGATTTCATAATTATGTTCGAATGCATAATATGAGCATACACACATAAATTGTGAGTTAGATAAATGACACTTAATTGATATATTCCGGGGTATGAAACTAAAATGAATGAGATATGAGATATGAATGTGCTTTTCCAATGTCTTGTATTTTGGTTTACAATGACAAGAATTAATAGATTATAATTAGCAACTTGGAATTAATTGTTATAATTGGGAGATGGATAAATTAATATCTACATTTAGTCTTGGAAAAATGCCAAGTGGCAAGACTATTTGATATATGGAAAATTAGGATGATTAAGCCTATAATTAAATGACATTTGGCATAGTTAAACGAGTGACATATAGAATAGTGATTAATTGACAAATGGAACAATTATAGAGTGAAAATTGGACCAATTAATGTGTGACATGTGGACCAATAACTAGGAGACAAATGGTAACATATTTAATAGACAAACGGAAGACATGCTTAATGACATATATCATTAAAGATGAAGACAACTTGCACTTAATTGTATGAAGCTAATGTGGCAAAGTTTCTGCTAGAACTGTCTTCACCTCCTTCCTTGCTCTCTATTGAAAATTACTCCTAGCTTCCTTCTCTATATTTTGGTCTAATCCTTTCTTAATTGCTACATCCAAGCTAGAATTTTATCCTTTACAAGATAGCTTAAAAACCAGCTGATTGTTATCTTCCATCCTTGTCGAAAACCAACTCATTTTTACCCTAAATTTATGATGATCTTGTAAGCATAGAGGACTTGATTAACTTTATGTTTTGAGGTAGAATTAGAGCTTAACAAGTAAGTAGATATATTATATTTATGGTATGGTTTAATAGTATGACGATGATGAATGAATTGGAATGACATATATATGATGTTGATGATGAAATGAGTTCTGGAAAATGATATTTCAATGATAGTTTCTGGTTTGGTTTTTGATGCATGAAAGACAATGATTTGTGAGCTGTCAATTGAATAAGTTTGAGCTAGAATTCAAGATGATATTGATGGGGAATTGAAGTATAATTAGGGTACAATTGAGGTATGACTATTGAACTATTATGAAGGTGTTTTGAATTTTGTATCAAGGTGTGAGAATCTGGAAAAGTGAAAGAAAAAGGGTAGTCCACGATCATGGCACTTATCCCAAAACTGTGGGTAAATGCATTAGCTTCTGTTATGGTCGTGGGAAGGTAACCCACGATCATGGGCAAGGTTTTGACATGGTAAATTCGGTTTTGTGCAATTGTTGAACCACATGAGGACAAGTCACTCTAATTTGGTGCATTTGGACTTGATTAAGGTTTGAAATAAACCTAGATTAATGCGTAATAAGTTGATTAAAGTGTTTGATAAATTAAAGTTGTTAATTGATGTTATACCTTAAGTAAAAGATTGTTTGATATCACTGTATCTAAGTTTGGATTGTAGGAGTGTTAAAGAAATGAAGATGTTCATATGAATGCAAATGTATTCTAAAGGAACTAAATAATGCATTAGGAAAAAATAAATGAAAATTAGGAATTATGTGAATGCTTGTAATGCTAGAATAGAGTTAGTAAATGTAAGGTTAATGAATTGAGCATGATCAAGTGTACTTAAGGTAATAACCTAATTGCAAACTAGCTATGTACAAGCTATGATGTTTACATTATCAAGAATTGTGAATAAGGATACATACTCAGAAAGTTAATTGAGCATGCATTGAAACATTATATATATATATATATATATATATAAAGTAATGTCTGAAATACGTGTGTATTGCTTGAACATAGATACACAAGATTGAACATCACCATCCAGATTTGAAATTACTGAACTCCTCAGACCATCAATGTATGAAATTACCACATACATATGAGTATCAGTTCTTTAATAATTGGAATTTAAGCAATTACAATGAAGTCCAGTGAGAACATCTAGGTTACTCACAGTAAGCTCTAGATAGCTATTGCCTTGATGTCCCGGCAATGTCTGGATGTTGTCATTTTATTTGCGCTTCTATATCATGCAATACATACGTTTATACACATTACTAATTTGTACATTCACGTAAGTATTCAATCATATACATATGTATATGCATCATGTATAATGCATGCTCAATTTGACTATTCCTGGATATGTATCCTTAATCATTTTAATCACCTAATCCATTGTCAAATTAGGTTCATTTAAGGCCTTATTCAAGCCTAAATACATAATAAGAAAATACCTTAGCATTAATTGTTTCAAACATCACTTAGAAGACAATATTTCCCTCTTTGTGCCTGCCCACGATCGTGATGGAGCTTCCCACGATCGTGACAGAAGCTGATGTAACTAGCCACGATCGTAGGGACTCTGCCATGATTGTGACAGAACCTAAATAATCCAGGCCATGATCGTATACTAAACGCCACGATTGTGCCCTGCTTTTCTTCCTTCATTTTTCCATGAATTTTACAACCTAAACAACATCATTAGCACTCTAATTTTTCCAGAATTCATGTCCGTTTATACAAATTTCATTTCATACAAACCTATTTACCATATTGATTATATTAAAACTCACAAAGTTCTACTCAATTAATTCATTTTCATTCACTTAGCCCTATCATACATGTATTCCTAACTCTTTTCACATTTTATCTCTTTCGTAATATATTCAAGACATCTCTTGCATAATTAAGCATTTCTACTTCATTCTCCTCTTCATTCTCACCTCAGTTATATCTCAATATCAACCATAAAACAATCCATAAACTATGGTTTTCATATTCTCAAAATAAGAACACATCATATACAATCATTCATCATTTTCATGCACTCATTCTATACAAAAAATAGGTCATAAACACATCTCTTCATTTTTCAACTTTCAACTCTCATTCAAACACCATTTTCATAACCAATCTATCTCAAAAGCATCTTTAACACAACTCATAATCTATTGTTGATCATAAATACAAAAATAGAACAACTAACATGTCTATACATTCATTAATGTTCATCAACATCTTTGCACAAGTTCATACACCATTTACACTATCAATCATCCCTTAAACTATCATTAAAAATACTTTTTATTAAACAACCTATAAGTTTCATTAATATACTAAGAAAATAGAACATAAACCTATTTATTTCTGCATCAACGTTCAACACTCTTTAACTCCATTATCATTATCATTTCACCTCTTAAACTATCATCAAAAACATTTCTATTAAGCAAACCATAAAGAATAATGTGCTACTTACTTAATTAACTCAAAGTTTCTTTAAAATCTCGTAAACCCTAGCTCCTCCAATGTATACGATCATCATCATTCCAAGGTGGGAAGATTAGGTTTTCTAGTAACAAGATAGAGAAAATAATATAGTCTTGAAGAAAAAAAGTGAAGGATGATAGCAAGATTCAACATTGGTGAAGGTTGTGAGTGTCGTGAAAATGAAGAAGAAGAGAGAGCATGTAACAAAACAAGGAGTGAAAGACAACGAGATGGTCTTTCAAGGTGAACACATCGAGAGTAAGGTGTGTGACAAGTGGCTTGACACTTGTCACTTGCCACATGTCCTCCTCTCGTGGTCCTTAATTGGTCTTTTAAATGACTATTCCATTTGTCACCTAATTTCTAATCCAATTATCTCCCAATTTTTAATGTCAATCATCAATAAATCCTAAAGCCACTTGCCAATAATTTCTACTACCAATTGTCACTTATTTTACTACCATTTATCAATTTGTCTTGCCACTTGGCATTTTTTCTAGCCCAAAAATACACAAAATTTCAAGAATTTTCAAATTTTTACCAAAAATTCTAAACTAATATTTATACTCACCAAATCAAAATTCAAGACAAAATTTTAGCTATTCACATCATAATCACTTAAAATCATTTATACCCTCGGAATATGTCAATTGAGTGCATGTACAGTCTTTGTAATGTCTACAAAAATCAATATTCACATATGCGTATGCTAATGTTATGCATGAACATGAAATGCAATTCCTAATTTCTCAATGCTATTTCTCATTTACAGTAATCTAAGGTTCAAACGCTTAGTATTGGAAAACGGGATATTACAGTTTCATTGCTAGAATCTAGATTGCAATACGCAATTGTTGTACATCTGATTCACTTATGGTAAACTAATGGTTAAACATCATTAAGATAATATCACATAGGTTAAATGACCTGAGCTTATGTGGTTGTTACATAGGTTAACCTGTTTTCCTATTATGTAATACAGTTGTTACACTAAATCTAGAGAGCTTATTCTAGGTTGTTTCATAGTAAGAAATAATTAAAAGGATTGTTTTAATTAGATATAACATAAGGAAAAACTGGGATTGCCAGAGCTTGTTGTTAATTTACGGTTAGTATTTTCGAAGAGAGGTGTAAGAACAACCTAATGATTGAATATGCACATTTATGTGAAGTCAAGATTGAACCACGAATATGATTCGAAACTTGCTAATTAAATTTTATCAATTTTGTGCGGTTTTATTTCATTTGTCTTCCATAGTTTTACTTTTTCTATTATTTAGCAATTAGGTGGCCATTCTCCATGGGTTGAAGTGTTGACCTGTCAAACAAATACATAGTCATAAGTTAATGGTTGCGGAGATGAGAATACTTTGTTGGATGAGGAACTTTACTAAAAAAGATAAGGTCATAAATATTATTGTTGGCCCTCGAAATATTTTTGTCGAATTAAGCATGATAGTTATGAAATAAGCATGGAATTTGACTTTTTGCCTTAGGATGAATTATGAGATCCTGGATGAATTATGAGATCCTAATAGAATTATTTATTAGAGTTTAGTTATTTATTCCAATGTTAGAAGGATTTTATTACATTGGCTAACTAGATTAAAGTAGCAAGAATGGGTAAAAGGACAGTTTTGGCATGCCACTTAAGGTTAAAAGACAAGAAGCATTAAAGGAAGGGCAAATGTGACTTTTAGCATTCATTAAGGGTAAAAAGGGAAGAGAAAAATGTTGTCTTGTGAAGTGGAAGACCAAAAACGTGAATTGAAGAGAGTGAAATAAGAGAAACGAACATTAGAAGATAGAAGAGGGAGAGAGTGTCGTTGGAGAGGAAAGAATGGAGAGAAAGAAATCTAAGCTAGGGTTTGATTTTTCTTAGTCTTAAAGAGTGATTTTGAAGTTGTTCAAGAAGGGAAAAAGGAAGAGGAAG
>JAOTAY010021692.1:0-10271 GCA_025629805.1 Erythroxylum baracoense | reverse complement strand
GACTTTACGAATCATGAACACCTTTCCTTGAGCATTCGTAGCCTCGTACATACCTTCTAATTTCTTCCAGAGAACTTAGGGATCTTTTTCATTCCTCACATGGTTGTACAGGCTTGCGTCTATCCATTCACGTATTGTACCCAATGTCTACTTCTTTAACTTGTCCCACTGCTTCTCGGTCATATCCTCTGGCTTAGCGCCGTCACCTTCATTTGGATCATATAGATCTTTACAATTAAGGTAGTCTTCCATTCTGGATTTCCATATCGAGTAATTCAAATATGTCAACTTGATCATTGCCCCATCGTTCGCCATGTCAAACTCCTGGATCAGTCTAACCAAGAGCTCTGATACCAGTTGTTGGGCTTTAAACTCCAATTCCGTGTGAGCCCAATAATTAGTGAAGTGAATCGATTCGATAATACCTAAGATGATTACAATGAACTCCTAGACAGTATTACCATTCCACATAAAATCCTAGTTGGCTGGAGGGGTCACAAGCGGTCCCTCTTAAAACCCGACCTTCTAGACAGAAGTTACATATACGGTGTATTTATCACAACTTCACCCGCAGCGAAATGCCTCCAAATATTGTCTAAAACTTGACCGGTTGAATCCTCCAGAATAATAATCACAGTAAAATAGAACAATTACTGTGAATAGGAACTACGGTAAATAGTAATGTTGTGAATAGTAACCATGGTGAATAGTAACTCGTGAATAATAACCACCATGAATAGTATCTACCATAAATGACAGATAAAAGTAAAAGCACCGAGAATTTACGTGGAAAACCCCCTAAATAATTAGAGGGAAAGCCACGAGACCGAGCGGGTAAAATTTTCACTATATGTGTGGAGAAAATTTTTTACAATCACTCAAATTTCTCACCCAATAGAATATGATCACAATTCTAGCAACTCTCTAATTTTACTGCTCTATTTTTACCTCACACCTCTCTGTGGATGTGATCCAGAGTACAAAACTCACTCAAAAAGAACTCTCTCTTTATAAGCTTTGTTGCTTACCTCTCTTGTTGTGTTTAATGTTGCAAAACTCAAGCTTATTTATAGGCTCCAAAGAACATGATTTTGTGGCTTTAAATTAGGCCACATCTTTAGCTAGCCAACACCACAAAACCAAAAGCAAAAAAAAACACAGCATTATCCCATATCTGCCACCATTTGTGCTCCTTGTCATGGGTTGTTGGGATGGACCCTTCAAAACCTAGGCCAAAATTAGGCCAAGCCGGGCTGAGCTAAAATTGATATCCCTACCATTTCCAGCTTTGTCTGTACACACATATATAGACTTATCCATTTCCCCATCTAGAATTATTTGAATTTTTACAATCAATATCAAGGATTATGAGAGAAAGAGATGTGTATTAACATTATAACCATATAAAGCACAAGAAAGATCTATTGAAGAGGAAAAGAGACCCGTTGAGCCAACAAAGTCTTTAAATTGAGGGTCAACTACAAATATGTATTTCAATAAAAGCTAACCCGTAAAAATGAAGCGGATTCTTATTTAATTCCATTGATCATGCAAACATAAAATAGAATTTAAAATAATTTTTTAAACTACTCTTTATGTGTAATTTATTAAGTTCATAATGTGCTAACAATGAGTATAAATTACAATTATAATTTATAATTACAATTAGAAAAATTAAAACTTCTTTTAATTATCTTTAATTCTTTAAATAAATAATTTATAATTATAAATCTAGAGTGACATGCAGGAACATTTTATTACCACTAAAGTATTAAGAATGTCAAAGTGGTTTGATTAAGTCTGTCTATGGATGATTATGATATAATATTTAATTTTTTTGTCATCTAATGTTCTAACTAAATATAGAATATGGTTACAATGTCTACTCATTTTAAATCTAATTATATTTGTTCTTGCTAATTGATAATTGATATTTGAAAACGTTTTTTCAAATTTCAATTCACTTTAGCTATAACATTCATTAAATCATTACTAATCAAGAATAATAAAATATTATCTCTAATTATTTTTAAGTGATAAATCTTTTACTAACTTATTCAACTATCTCCACATAGTTCATACAATATCCAAGTACTACCAACTGAGCTACTATAAATAAAATGAGTCATAAGTAACATTAGAACACGACAATTCCCACATGAGATATCTTTATAATTTCAAGTCTAAAGATCAATTATACAATTATCATAATAAGAATCCACAAACACAAAAGTAATATTCTATTTGGTATCCTCATAATCTGGTCAATGCATTGAACTTATTCTCTAATAAGTACCTACACAATTCTTTAAATATTCTTATACTTTAATTAATAAGATCAATTACTTCCTTTATAAGAATGAAACACAACATATGTTAGTTTTATTATTTTATTAATATCTTATCATGATGATACTATAATTAGGAACAATTTGGAAGTAATATATTAATACAAAGTGAACCTCATAATTGTGATCTCATTATAATTTCAATTGAATAATAGTTATTCTAGATATTTTAGTTTTAGTATTAAAACATCAAACATAATTAACAAAATTTATAAATTAATTAAATAATAATGTCGTACATAAAATTGCAACCAATATATTAGTTTCAAAGGCATAAACTAATAATTCCCTACATACAACTTTTAATCTCTCCTCTTTTGATGAAGAACCACATTAAAATCTTTCTATGAGTCCTCCTTCACTTACGACCATATCGTCGATGCTATTTTTTGCCTCTATCATTCCTATCTAACATCGTACAAATAAAGGTTTTGCTATAATATTATTTGTAATGCTCTAAAGTCCAGACTATCAAATATCAACGCCAATTAGGCTTTATAGAATTATATGTCTAAAATAAACTATTTATAATTTTAATTAGTAGTCTTTGCTATAGACTTATAAAGGCTTTTACATGTCCTTTCTTTTCTGATATAGGATTGTGGTACCCGTCTCTCATATGGGAATTTACAATCTCCTCTCCTTTAATCCTTAATTTCTTCGTTAAGAAAGGATCTACAATTTAAAATCTTCTTTAATTTTCTAATAAAAATTGGACAAAAGCCTACCAAGATCTACCCTTTGCTCATGAATCTACTATCTATGCCATATGACGTCCTCATCATTTTGACCTAATATTGTAATAGCCTAAAATAAGAACTATATATCGTGCTTAAGAGAATCATAAGCCTACGAAAAGCTAGCTGGAAAGTTGGTTAGTAGTTTTTTTTCATAGGTTTATAAAGGCTTTCACCTTTTCTCTCCTTTCTGATATGGGTTTTGATACCCACATCCTATATGGGACGTCATAAACTCCTAGATTTAAACCTTTGTTGTCCTCATCAAGGCCTAACCCACAATTCAGAATCACCAGTCATCTTTTGATGTTGAAATAGACTAGAAGCATGATATGAGCTATGCATTGCTTATAACCCTGTTGATAATGCCACTCCCTAATTTCATCATTATGGAAAAAATCTCATAAATTTTGGAAGAATAGCTTAAAGAATGTCATATCAAAGAAATGGAAGAGTTTATAAGCCAAAATATGAAAAAAAATTCCAATTTTGGTTAAATACGACTTAGAACACATTTACGGTTCAATCTATGTTTCTCTCTAAAAATTTGAAGATGAGTACACGATTTCATACATTGGAGTCGTTGTTGGGAAGTAAAATGATTTATTTTTTATTTTTGATATTAGTTAGTGTTTTGTATATAAATATTTATTTATAATTAGTTTTCACAATTATTTCTTGATCTTTTTATATTTGTTGGTGTTTATGTATAGTAGTGATGAGACCTCCTCATTAAGACCATGTACAATTTGATACTGAGATTAAAAAGACACTGTAAAGGTTAAGTAGGGAAAACAGAGCAACTTAGGAATAGAGCAAATAATCAATTTGGAAGAAGCTATGGCCAATCTAAGAACTTTAGGAGAGTTGGTTGCCCCAGATTTGACTCATATGCCTTTGTGAATCACTTTTCCAAATTTTATTGAACATATTACTTTTGAGAAGTCTGACTTAATTTATCTTTTGGCTAACTTTCATACTTTTGCATTTAAGAATGCTCATAAGCATCTCATGGAGCTCGATGTGGTCTGTCTTAATATGAAACCTTCAGGGGTGATGAAATAGCATATTATGTTTACAACCTTTCCATTTTCATCGAAGGTTGTAGCAAAAGACTGGCTTTTTTATTTGCCTATATGTAGTGTGAACACTTAGATTGAAATGAAGAGACTTTTTTTGGGGAAGTAATTTATGGTATCAAAGAAAACTGGCATAACGAAAGATAGTTGTGAGATAAAGCAACATCATAGAGAATCCCTTTATAAGTATTAGGAAGGCTTCGAGAAGTTATGTGTCAGCTGCCTTTATCACAATATCATGGAACAAATCCTTATCAATACTTCTGCAAAGTATTATTTCCTATGAATAGGAGATTTGTAGATGCGACAAATGGTAGAGAAATATGTGAAAAAACTCCTGTGGAGGCTAGAATTTAATCGAGCATTTGACAATGAACACTCAATAATTTAGCATCTGTTAACATCTTTTGTTAGAAAAATTATTACAAGACAAGCACAAGTGAAAGCTTACAGTATATGTACAAATGCAAACCATCTAACAGATGGGTGTCCAACTCTACAAGATGGAAACATGGAGTATGCCAATATTGCAAGGGAAATTTTTCCTGTCATTATAACCAATATTCCTAGACCTATTGTTGAGCAAGTTTTATATGATAATAAAACTCTCAATATGAAAGTATACATATCGTATCTTGTAGTATCAAAGGTATCATTCCCACAAGGATTATTAGATACCTAAAAAACATGAAAAGAAGTTTATCTAAAGTACTAAGAATTGATTTGAATTAAAGTAAATAATTGAAATTAAAACAGATAATAAAAAACAAGTAAGAATTAAATAATTAAGTAGCCTGTGAAATTATGATTGATCAAGTTTGAAGACTTAAGAAATATTCTATCATTATTTTGTTTCCCTTTTATCTTGTTAATTCAATTTAAGTTTGATCCTAGATATCCTATAGTTTTGATTACTCTCTCTCAAGATCTAATCAAGTAACCCTAATTAAATTTGATATTTATAGTGTTGTAATCTCTTAATTCACAAAAATATTCCTAACTTATTCAATTAGAATTGAAGCAATCCTATGGATAATTAATTTGAAAATTAAGATCTTTCTCCATTTGTTTATTAATATGATAATTGTAGGTCTATTAAGTTACCAACTCTTGTTGTGCACCTTTACACTAATGACTTGATTCACTCTCTTGATTTATTACCAAGTATATGCACGATAATTATCAAAAACGTTCATCAATGTATTGAATTCAACAAGAAATAAGGTTCACAAAATAATTCTAGAGTAATCCTTAAATATAGATTTAGAAATCCATAATCATGTTATACATCACAGAAATCCAAATACATATTCAAGACCATGAAAGAAATAAACGGAAAAGAGTGAAAAAAAATGATTGAATTCTTGATTTGGAATGGTGGAAATTCTTTAAAGCTTTCCTTGATCTCTCTTTTTTGATCTACATGATATTGTAGTTACTGCTTCTTTTTAGTTTTTTTCATGTTCTTTTATAGTGCTTAAGGGTTCTAGGGTATGTCTAGGGTTTTCTTAATTTAGTTCTAAAATTAAAACTAAACCCTCAAAACTTAAAAAATCTTGCAACTGGAGCAATCATGACCTATATATATGATTGGTTCCATGCACGATTGTGATAAAAAGCCATGCAACGTCTATGATCTTCGCCATCCTACATCCACCATCTTCTCCATTCTTCAATTCCTATTTCAAACACTTACAAACATATCGAACACCTCTTGAAACATAAAATCAAGATAAATTTCGTTCTCTAAACTAAACAAGTACTTAAAACATATATAAACACTAATAATATCATAAATTTAAGCCTACAAATATGATAATCATATAAGAAACACTTAAAAACAAACTTAACACATAGGAAAACATATGATAATCTACACATGTCAACATCCCCATACTTAACTTTGCTTGTCCTAAAGCAAATATAAAATCACAAATATAAACCAATCACAAAACACAAAACACATAATCACATAATTATGCAATATGTAACATGCAACAAGCAATAAGCAACATGCAATAATGATACAATTGCATCAAATCTTATAGAATTAACTTAACCTTAAACATCATTCGCTTAAAATGTGTCAACATACTAACTTATTCCTTTCATGTTTAGATGCTTTGATTTGAATATAAATATCAATCAAAACATTAATGTCCTATTCATACCTATAACACTTATCAGCGTGCATTTATTATTATTGATTATTCAAAAAGGTAACTATCATTAAGTAACCTTTTATGAAAATTCCTATTATTTATAATAGATCAGAAGGTTTGATTTATTGTAACACCATTTTTTTTAGTTTTCTTTAACGATAACCTAGTCCTTTGGGGCGAAGGTAATCACCTTGTCATAAATGTCCCTTAGTTACTCAACTAGGTTATGTTTTTTTTATTTAGCTTGGTTGGAGTGTCATTTTAGACTTTTGATGCGAAGACAAACATTTTGTCATGAATGCCTCTGGTTACTTAACTATATCACAACTCTTAACTGGCTAGTAGCTTTATTCTGAACCCAATTTTCTTAAAAAGGGCCAGCAAAATAGGAATCCATTTAACACACTTTTTTTCTTTAATTTCTTAGCCTACCTCATTTCTTTTTAGTAAATCATTCTCGTAAAAGGGTACTAATAATTCTAACCAATTTAGTTGACTATAATTATAAATGTATATAAACAAATTTCCTAAAGTGAAAAAGTAAGTTTCATATTATAATTAACATGCACATTCATCCTAAAGACACTTAAAACGAAAAATTCACAAGTTACTATGTTTTGAAATTTAAATGACCATGTTCAAAGCTAAAATATTTCCATTCAATTCATGCCATTGACACATTCCCATAAAGCACATGTCATGTAACAAAATGTTTACATAATGTCAACTTAATTAAAAATTAACACAATGCAAATGCAAATTTCACATACTAATGACATGTCAATGCACAAACATCCCCATACTTGAACAACACATTGTATTCAATGTAAGATACTAAAAAAATCACACAAAAATAAATAAAAATAACTAAAAGATTGAAGCAAGAAAAAATTATGGAGATTGAGGTGGTGATGGTGTGGGTGAAGGAATCTGAACTCCTTGAACAGTAATATATTTAAGTATCTTCTTTATGCCATGCCGTTATTGACATTGATGGCACACAAGCTCCTTCATCTACACCTTGATGGTTTTCAAGCATTCTTCATGCTTTTATTATTTTATGAGACTAAGTTATAACACTTTCTCCCAGCCTTTCTATTAGTCCACAGTTTCTTCACTAAATGAGACCTTGGGTTGGTGTTACATTGGACCAGAACTAGAGCTCACGTATCTAACCCTATATTTCACTTATGATTTCAAACCAATATCTCATAGATCCACGTCATCGATTTTCAAGACCTTAGCTCGTCGACTACAAGAAAATTAGTAATTAGCAATGAAAAATTATTGACAGAAATGAAATCGTACCAAATGATCAACGAAAAAACATGTTCTGTCAGTAACATTGTCGAGAAAAATTCCATTTTACGACAAACAAAATATCCATCAGTAAATGTGAAGGGAAATTATCCCGACAAATTTTTTAATGGAATATAGTGACAAATGGAAAATTACCATCAGTAAAATAGGCGAGAATGCTTGACTGCATAAATAAGTGTCGAGGTTTACCGATGGAAATGTATTCCATCGATAAATTTGAAAGATAAACATCATTATTTGCTTCGGCTTCAAAGTCTTTAATAAAATAAAAAAGACATTTTCGTTTAACCTAAAAGTTAACGAAGCCCCCTCCTCCATTCCATTTGCCTTTTCTCTTTTTCATTGTTGTCCCACCATCCTCCTTTCTATCCCTACCAAAGCCCCACTGTCCTCGTCATCCCACCGTCCTCTTCTTTGTCGCTACTGAAGCCTCCTCCTCCATTTCTTTGTCCCCCATCTTTCTTCACATCTACTTCAGATTAATTGATCTAAAATTGCTTATATATTAGGTTGGTTTCATCTGAAACGTGCTCAAGAAACATGACATCCAAGTTCAAGGAGAAATTTGATCTTAAGGGTTATATATGGAAAAATGTGCAACAAAGGATTTTTATTATCAGGAGTTTGAGGTATAAAAAATATATTCTTTTTATTTTTTATCTAATTAATTTTTTACATTAATTATATAAATATTATAGGTTATAAGTATTTATAGTATGTTTTTCTTTTTTCTTCAGAAAGAATTTTTTTGGTATTCTAAATTTGACACTGTAATTTATAAAGTATGGGAGAAGTGAGCTCGTACACATTATAGAGACTTTCTTGGTATGCCACATAAGACTGGTGTATGACCTCTATATATATTTGAAGAAATATGAAGTCGTTGGAAGCAGTATTGGACATCACCTAAGGCAATGTCCATTTAAGAGAACAATTTTGCCAACAGATGTGGAGGACACGGGGGAAAGAGTCTTTCCATATACACTGGAGGATCTATTGCCCACTAGGAGCTTGCGGAGCAACTTGTAAGTATCTACAGTTTACATTTATATTCTGATTTTTTTACTTTGATGTATTTCAATTTAATTTAATGTGTGAATTTTGGAATGAAAATATATGTGTATTATAGAGAATGATAATGTTATAAATGTCTGATGCCATATATGCCTATGTTGTTGAGTTACTTTCTTTGTTTAACAAGGGGTAAATATCATAAAAATAAAGAAAACTCTGCTTAAATTTTTGATAATTGTAGTTTACTTATAATATTTTATCCTGATGCAGGAAAATTCTATGGGCAAAAAGCCTACACCCTGTCAGCTCTTTTTTTCACATCCACACTAAGAAGCATGATGGTGTGCCCTTCATCAACACCCAATGTAAAGAACTTAATGTATGTGAAATTTATAATTTAATATTAATTCTTAATAATTATCACTTATTAACATAAACATTATCTCCTGATAGGACCAAATACAAGAAAAAATTTAACGACAATCTCAGCACTCCGAAACTATTGATGAGAGTCAGGCATATCTTGATGTAGTGGGTGGTAGGGAGCTTTATGGAAGGATCTTTAGCTTAGGTTTATTTACATCCACATGCTATTTGCAATCCTCCACGTCCAGTACAACTGCATCTAGTAGGCAATCGACATCCAATAAGAGAGTTGTTCAGCTTAAGAGCACAGTTCAGATGCTGACAACTTAGTTACAACAGTCTATATAGTACATAGCTTAACTCTGTAATGAGATGGATGAGTTGAAGGGGAGGGATAACACCTCATCACAGCCGTCAGGCCATCCACCTTCACCAATAATAGAGCATAGTTTTGCCACTCTTAAGTCCTTTTGTATGAATTACATATTTATTGTTGTAGATAATAATCTTTTATTATCAATTAAGATAATTTTTACTTTAAATTATCATTCGACTTACTGTTTAGATAAATTAAATGTAGAAATATTTAATATAGTATCACTAGATAACTGAATAAATTAAATATCAATCATAAGATTACCAATCAAAATTAAATTTACAACGTAAATGTATGAAAAATGAAATAAAACAATATCGATGCATTTACGAATGGAATTATAATATTTGTTGGTAAATTTAGTATTAATTTTACTAATGGAATAAGTACATTCAGTCGGTAAATAATTTACCGACAGAAAAACTTATTGTCGTTGAAATTTTCGACAAAACTTTAACGACTCAATTTTCGCTAAATTTACCGACGCACATACAATATCCATCGCTAAATTTACTGATGGTACACAACTAACCGTCCTTAACGCTGTGCATGATTGATGTCTCCATGGGTGGAGACGGATAACAAAACACAAAAATCCTGTGTCTAGCAGTGTTTGGCTGCTAATACTACCCATTTTTGTTTCATCTTCAGTTCACAAAAACATAAATTTTTTGTTCCTTCCAAAACTGTGGCACAACTTTCTTGTGCCTGTCACAGAAACAAAACACGTGAGTTGTTAGACAAAAATACCCCCATATTATTACTATAAATAGCAAAAAAAGACATTTTAAGTAAAATATAAGGCTTGAATATATCTTTAACCTATTATGTAATTAATTCCATGAATGCTTAGATGTTTTATTAAATTA
>JAOTAY010021691.1:0-10271 GCA_025629805.1 Erythroxylum baracoense | reverse complement strand
TCAAAATACCACATACCACTGTTTTTGTCAATGAAATTAGGATGCAACTGACTCGAATCGATGTATTATAGATAAGTAGGCTTTAATTTCACTAGAGAAAAGAATATTAAGTTTCTTAATATATAAATAATATTAAATTTTGTAATCACTTATTAATGGGCTTGTTCTTGTTCTGTAACAAAAATAAAACTATGCTAAAATTATTATATTATCAACTAAGATTGCAATATACAAAAATGAAATTTTCATATATAAATTTTATTTAAGTAATTAATTTAAGTATCATAGTCCTAATTAAATGATAAAAAATTACCATAACGTGAAAGAAACAAATCAAAATTATGTATAATCAAAAGTTATCCCTATATCTCTATACTAGGGCCCACCATAATAAATTAACTCATATAATTATACATTAGTGTCTCACCATAATAGGGAAAGTTGAAGGCTTAAAAATATTCGTAAGCCTCAAAATTTCAGAATTATTTATGAAAATTAATTTGTAGCAATTTTTACTCTGCAACAATCTTATAAAATGGTGAAAGTTTGACTAAATCATGTGAATAATATTCCATCTATAAATTGCAGTAGAATTATTAGGTCTATACAATACATAGTGTATTAATTATAAGATACAAATAAGAATCATATCCCCATTTTCTTCAAACATTGGTAGAATATGCCTCCCTTAAGGCATTATTTGTTATATAAGATTAAACGAAAAGGTTGACAACTTTATTTGGGGGTATAAAGTGTTTAGTATTTAAGATATATGATATTTATGAAGCATTAATTAAAGATATTCATTACTCTATGCGTGAGTTGATATTTGAGTTCAAGATGATAAGGATATAATTTTAGAAGTAAATCCTAATTAAGGTTTATTTACTTAGAACAATATCATTTAGGATTAGAAAGGTTCCAATGTAACAATAGTTATTAATTTAGCCATAATACATTTTTTATTTAGTGGAAATGATTAATTGGATCATCAAGTGAATTTGAAAGAATTCTTTGCAATGTTCAAGACAGTAATGTACTATAGAATATTAGAGTATTTGGGTATGCATAAGGAGCTAATGTCTCATCAAAGATCCAAGAATTTATTTAGGCAAAATTTCTTAATTATGATGATAATTAAGATGAGATTTGTAAGACTTAAGCAAGCGCTCACTATAGAGAATCTTGTAGAATTCTCTCATTAATCCAGTAGTAGAATAATCATCATATGGCGATATGGTATGAGATACTTAAATGATTGGCTTAGTGCAAGTGAGAGATTGTTGATTTATGCCCTACAGCCAATCGCTCTGGTTGTAGTTTAGTGACAAATTATTCAAAGACATTATTTATCTTGTACATGTTTAGATGTATATAATAAAGTCCATAGAATAATTGTACATTACAAATGAAATTATAATTATGAGATTCATATTGCATTTATATATGTATTATTCCTAAATATTCATAGTCATTATTCTATTAAGATTAGACATTAATAAAATGTAAAAAGACTATCATACGTTGTGTTTTTCCTTATAAAGGAAGTAGTCAATCTCATAGGCTAAAGTATAGAGATACTTAAACAAACGTGTGAGTACTTGTTAGAGAATAAGTTCACTGAACATATCCAATATGATAAATTTATTTGGAACATTACTTATATGTCTATTGAATTCTCATTGTGATGATTGTATAAGTGATTATTTGACTTGAGGTCATTAAAGTTATCTTGTATGAGGATTGCTATATTTTGATATTACTTATAATTTATTTAATCATGGGTCGTTTAATCGTTAATTATTGGATGTAGCATGAACTATATGCAGATA
This sequence comes from Erythroxylum baracoense, assembly GCA_025629805.1. Classification (NCBI taxonomy): domain Eukaryota; kingdom Viridiplantae; phylum Streptophyta; class Magnoliopsida; order Malpighiales; family Erythroxylaceae; genus Erythroxylum; species Erythroxylum baracoense. The sequence goes on along the minus strand of JAOTAY010021691.1, from coordinate 8,439 downwards.
TTTGTGTGATCAAGATATGATTCATCACTCTAAAGTAATTAGGGTGAATGTTTCGTTGTTTTCGATTAGTATTAATTCAGGAAATCCTTGGCCAAGATGAAATGATGCTTTGTAAATAGTTTATAAATATCATTAATTGAATCGATAGCTAATGGCGGAGAACTAATATGATTGGACTCAAAATAGAGTAGACATTAATTTCATGCTCTATGTCTAATTGGAACATTGGTTAATGAAATGATTGAATTATATAGAAAAATCATGCAAGAAAAAAGATTAGTCAAAACTACTTTGACATTTCTAAATATTTGGGTGGTCATGATACGTTGCTAGACATCAATCTTGATTTATGATTATAAATTATTTAATTAGAGAATTAAAGATAAATTAAAAGGAATTTTAATTTATCTAATTATAACTATGAATTAGAATTAGAATTTATAATCATTGCCAACATCTTTGCTAAATTTGTGCCTGACTTCTAGATGACCACATTTGTCAATTATTCATATAATACTCAATCGTCCGTAAATTGTTAGAATCTTCTTCCCTTTTAGTATGTACCAAGCTTACGTTTATGCTCATGTCTATTGTACGGGTCATTAAAGTAACTATATGTTATTTAATTAATATTCAATTCGAATTTACATACTTCATTTCTATCATAAAAAAATGTACTATTTATTGTAACAAATATTTGTTAAATCATTTTAAATAAAATTTTGTATATAATATATAAATTATTAGTTATTACATAAATATCTAACATTAAATAGTAAAAATTTACAAGATCATGCATGCCCATTTAAGAGCTCCAAACAAAAACCATCTTAATCTAAAACCCAAATAAAAAAGAACCACCTTCAAGCTATCTATCTCTTTAGGGTGTAAATAAGGTTACTAATGATGATGGACGATTTAAATAATCAAAATTTAAAAATTTTAGTTTTTTAATTACTTAAACTACAAACTAAATCTTCTTTTTAAACAAATTCAGATTATGCCCTATTAATTCATAAATTGAAAAACAAACTCAAATATAATAAAAATTACAAAATCAACAACCCATAAATAAAAAATTAAATTTAACTTAAAAAGTCGTTACTACAATTTTATTCCATAGTCATAATAAAATATTTTTGTTATGACTTATAATAGATGATATAAGAAATCTCTATGATTAAAAAATCAAACTGGTTATGGGCATTTAACAGCAAAAGTTTTGAATATGTAAAATTTTCAATTTGATTTTCAACTTTTGGGTTTGATTTACTTTAATAACTCTTATTGTTAAAAAATGATTAATTTATTAATAATTCTGTCGATTTTTATAAAATAATTGATTTTTATAAACTAAAATAAACTAATTATTTTTGATTTAATAGTCCTCATTTTTAATTAAACTTTAAATTAAAGACAATCTTATTTCAAATTCTACAATTTTTAACTAGTTTTATAATTGTCTAATATCGGTAGAATATTTTAAACTTTAAACTTTTTGTCTTATCAGTTTAACTTTTAGTTTGATTTTTAAAATACTGAGAAATCTTATAATTCTTATTTTTAAATATACATGAAATAATTAATTATATAATTAATTAAATTATTTATTAAGACGATAAATTTGAGTTGAAATATCTTACCAATAACAGCAACTTTGATTTATACATGTCAAAATCTTCATTTGAGAATTGATCAAGTTGGTTGGGTTGATAATTGAATGTAATATATAAGTCGTGACTTATCCTTGTCAAGTGGGACCAGCCCATGTGGGCATTATAAGTTTTTGTTTTTGTTTTTATAGATTCGTAATTGTAATTATACTTTTACATTAATATATGTATTTGGTGATAAGAAGAAATGTTATAATTAAATAAAAAAAAACTAAAAGCTCAAATAAACAAATTTTTTTTACTGAATTTGAAAACAAAAACAGAAAATTAAAAATAAAAATGGAAATAAACACAATTTTCGTTTTTTTATAGGTTTGTAATTGTAATTATACTTTTAGATTAATATATTTATTTATTTTGATGATAAGAAGTAATGTTATAATTAAATAAAGGGTTAAATATAAAAAAATGTAAACTTTCATCAAATTTTCAATTATAACTTGAACTTAAAAAAGTAGCAATAAAATGTCCAAATATTCTTTTTCTTTCAATTCTAGACTAAACTTCAAAAAATAGCAATAAAATATTTAAACTTTCAATTTTTTTAATTCTAACCTGACGTTAGTATTTTCGTTAAGTTTGCTAACGTGATCTATCACGTATTTAAGAAACTTTAACTATTATTAATACATGTCAGCCAAAATTAATACATTAAATGAAGATTAATGAAACGACGTCATTTATCACATAATTAAAAAGTCGTTGTTTAAAAAGTCATTAATAAAATTTTATTCCTATAAGTGTAGTCATAATAAAATATTTTTGTTATAACTTATAACAAATCATTTCAAAAATTTCTATGATTAAAAATTTGAACTAATTTGGATAGTTTAATTGTAAAAACTTTGAATTCGTTAATTTTTCAGTACCATCTTTAACTTTTCTATTTGATTTATTTTAATAATCTTTATTGTTAAAAATCAATTAATTAATCCATTAATTTTTGTAAACTAAATGATTTTTATAAATTAATCAATTTTTATTTAACAGAATATTTTTTCAATTAAAATTTAAATTTAGGATAATCTCCTCAATTTAAATAAGTATGCTTTTGTTAGTATTTCGGCAACTAGAGATTGATTACGTGATTGAAGAGAATCATAAAGAACTGTTGCCTGATAGGTCGGGACTTGCTGCTATTATTAGAATTTTCGGGGTCATGAAAGAAGGTTAGTGTGTGATTTTAACCAATTGGTGCTGTGTAGATATTCTTTGGGATGTTATATCACTTGCTTGAAAAACTTGTCTTTTTTATTTTATGTAGGTTGAATTCTCATAAATAGGTTTGAAAAAATTAAGCAACATGCACACTTGCATTGTTTAATATTTGCCATATATAATGGTCACGTAAAAATTTTAATATTTGTTGTTAGATATTTATGTAATAACTAATAATTTATATATTATATACAAATTTTTATTTAAATTAATTTAAAATTATTTATTTCAATTAAATCTTAAAAAAGTTATGTGAAAATTTATTTTAGCATAAGATGACTTTTTAACCTAATATTACAACAAAATAGGTCAAAAGTTAATTTTAAACATCAACTTTTAAATTATCATTATTATGACAATTTAATTATATTAATTAAGACTATTACGTTATAAGACATGTTGTACTTATGCAATCCAATTAATCATTCCGTTATTTTCTAATTTGAATCTTCATATTTTATTCTTCTAATATTTTTTTATATTTGTAATAAGTTTTCCAATTTTAAATTGTTTAACTAATTCTTATTAGTATCTTTTTAACTTAAATCATACGATAATTGGAATCAAAATTTATCCCAATAATTTATCTTTCTTTCATTTAGTAGATGTCATAGTAAATTATTCTTTGTTTTTTTTATTTTTATACATAATATTAATTTTATCTATATATTTTATATAGATAAAATATATTGTTTTTATTGTAAATTGTTCAAATATGATAACAAACAAAGTGCATTAGCAAATGATATATTTAAAGATTGGAAGCATTTTAGTAAGAGACTCAAAGAATACGAAAACATCAGAATTATCGATATCAAAGCTCGGAAACAACTCAATTGAGAATTCAATTAAAAACAAAGATTTATTATTGATAGAGTGGTAAAATTTAGAAAGAATTTTTTTTTTCATGGGGTAATATGACAAGAAATGTGTAATTTGGTAGAAATATGATCACCAAATTCGAATGCACACTTCCGACGTGTATAAGATCACCTTTCGTACACATGGTGGGCATTTTGAATTTTTGGTCATGCCTTTTGGGCTTACTAACGCACCATCAACCTTCCAGGCTTGCATGAATTCTCTCTTTGCACCTTATCTGCGCAAATTTATTATTGTTTTTTTTTACGATATTTTGGTGTATAGCCTTTCCCTTGCTTTACATGTTGAGCATTTACAGTTGGCACTTACGTTGCTTCGAACTCATCACTTCTTTGCCAAGTTATCTAAGTGTACATTTTGCAAGTCCTCCATTGACTACCCAGGGCACATCGTGGCGGATGGATCATTGCGGGTTGAGCCCTCCAAGGTTGAGGCGATGATGTCGTGGCCTACTCCGAAGACCATCAAACAGCTACGTGGGTTTTTAGGACTCACGGGGTACTATCATAGTTTCATTAAAGGCTACTCTTTGATCGCAGCTCCCTTAACCAATTTGTTGAAGGGCGAGGCTTTTCACTTGTCACTTGCAGTTGATAATGCTTTTGGCCACCTCAAGACAACTCTTTCAATGGCTCTAGTGTTGGCATTACCGGATTTCTCCAAGGTGTTCATTGTGGAGACCGACGCGTCTAATGTCGAGATTGGGGCTGTACTTGTCCAAGATGGTCATCCAGTGGCTTTCTTCAGTAAGAAGTTGGGCATTCGTCGCAGAGCCTCTTCGGCATACCATCGTGAATTATACGCGTTGGTCAAGGCGGTACACAAGTGGCGCCAATATCTTTTGGGCCAAGAATTCATCATCCGCACGGACCAGCAGAGTCTTACGGATCTTTTCCATCAAGTGATTCAGACGTCGGACCAACAATTTTAGGTTCGAAAGCTCCTTGGCTTTCATTTTCGTGTGGAGTACAAACTAGGCGCTTCCAACAAGGTTGCGGATTCTCTTTCCCGCCGTGACAACCCTTCGTTAGATTCTCACTTATTCACAACTCTCTGCCAATCACCTCTCCAGTTTTTGGAGACCTTGCGGCGTGAGAATATCACCCTACCCGATTTGGTCCAGATTCATCGGGCTGCACAGGATGGACAGTTGGCTTCTCCTTTCTCCATCCACCATGGCTTCGTGTATTATAAGCATTGTATATGCTTAAGTTCCCAATCCACACTTAAGCTGGCGTTGCTCCAAGAAAGCCATTCTACTCCAGCTGCGGGTCATCCGGGTGTAGACCGCACATTCCGTCACATTGCTTCTTCTTTCTACTAGCCACATATGCACCGCGATGTACAACGATTTGTGTCCTCTTGCGTGGTTTGCCAGACGACCAAATATAGTACACAATCACCAGCCGGTCTCCTCTAACCATTGCCTATTCCTACCTTGGTTTGGGATCAAGTTTCGATGGATTTCATCACGGCGCTTCCGCCTTCGAGAGGGTACATGGCTCATCCCTTCCAATCTCCACTTTTGACCATGTCTAAATTCTCACCAACGGATGTGCTTGTGATGGAAAGCCTTGGTTCTCTCTTTGTATACTTGAGCATTATCAAAAGCGTCTAGGCGGAATTCATTTAGTTCATTTAACTCCATCAGTCTCCTCTGAATTTCCACACTAAGTTTGTGGCTTTCCATCATTAAGATCCTGTGAACACAAATAGAAGGGCTAATTCCCTTTATGTCAGCAATATTCCAGGCCATAGCCGATTTATGTTCACATAAACCCCTTAATAGTTTCTCTTCTTGAGAGGAATTGAAAGAAGAAGAAATAATAACCGGACATGTATTTGATTCTCCTAAAAATGCATACCTCAAATGAATTGGAAGGTGTTTCAATTCAAGTTTTGGTGGACTCCATATAGAAGGTAACAATTTAGGGTTAGGAGTGCCCAATTCTTTAATTGGAGGTATAATAAAACAATTACCTTGCAACCTATAAACATAGTCCACTAAATCATCATCCAATGCATTCTCATCTATTCCTAAAGCTAGGCATGTCTCTAAAGCATCATCATATATCAATTTAGGAATAGATTCAAATACAGGAGAATCAATCACATCTATCCTATAGGTGACTTCATCTAAAGAGGGTTTCTTTAAAGCTTTGAAAATGTTAAACACCTCTTTATCATCACCAACTCTTAATGTGAGCTTACCATTCGGGACATCAATCAATGCTTCACCAGTGGCTAAGAATGGTCTTCCTAATATTATAGGAACCTGCATATTGAAATCCATCTCAAGCACAACAATGTCAGCTGGAATTATAAGCTTACCAACCTTCACTAGTAGGTCCTCAACTATACCAATAGGATATCGAATTGATCTATCAACAAGTTGCAACGAAATTGTAGTTGGTTTGAGTTCACCAATCCCAAGCCTATTATAAAGAGACAAAGGAATACGATTAATACTTGCACCTAAGTCACATAAGCATTGAAAAACATTGGAAGCACCAAAATGATAAGGAATAGTGAAACTCCCTGGATCCTTTAACTTAGGGGGTAGTTTATTTTGTAAAATAGAACTACACTCCTCAGTTAAGGCTACCATCGCAAAATTGTCCAACTTCTTTTTGTTAGAGATGATTTCCTTCAAAATTTAGGTGTAAGCAGGCATCTCAGCAAGTGCTTCGGCGAAAGGGATATTGATATGGATCTTCTTAAAGAGGTTAAGGAATTTCTGAAATTTGGAATCATCATGCTTCTTCCTTACCCTTTGGGGGTATGGTATAGGTGGCACAAAAGAAAATTTTGAAATTGGTGAGGACTCATTTATTTGTTCGATTTCCTTAGGCCCTTCTTCTTCATTCACATTCACAAATTCCTCATTCCTTGTTTCACCAATCTTACCGTCTTTCCCTTTGGGAACCACACCTTCAATCTCCTTACCACTCCTCAAACGAATTGCCATACTATCTTGTTTTGGATTCACTTAAGTATTGCTAGGTAGCTTCCCTTTACCTCTTTCACTTACCTCTTTTGCCACTTGATTGATTTGCACCTTTAAATTTCTAATGGCAACTTGGTTAGACTGAATGTTCTGCTCCATTTTGTTCATTGCTTGAGAACTAGCTTGAATATTTTAATCCATCTTACTCATAAGTTGGGCAAACATATCTTCAAGCCTATCCATTTTTTTCTTTAAAGGGGAAGGAAACTATTGTTGTTGTGTAGAGGATGAAGGAGTTGAATACTGCGATTTTTTTGGCACTTGGAACCCAGCTGGTCCCATTGGTGTTGCATCCCCTTGATTTTTTCATGAAAAATTGGGATGAAACTTCCAACCTTCATTGTAGTTGTTCGAGAAAGGATAAAATCTTTGACCTTGTCTACCAATATAGTTCACCTCTTCCTCCGGCATTGTCGCTTTAATGTTCATACAACCAGCTGCTGTATACCCAAATCTACTACAAAGATTGCAAGGATCCCTACTAGACTTGTTGCCATTCATCAACATATTCAACTTCTTATTTATCTCAGCAACTTGATAAGCCATGTCAGATCTCGATCCCACTTCGTTAAGAGTAGCAGCCTTGCTCCTTGTCACCTTACAATGTGAATTCTCTGCAACTTTCTTAAAGATATTCCATAACTCTTGCGAACTCAGGTCACTAATATTCCCACTAGCATTCAAGTCCACCAAAGTTTGATTATGATCGGTGAGACCATAGTAGAAAAACTGAGTCAAAGAATAAGTGTCAAACCCATGGTGAGGACATTGTTTGAGGAGGTCATTAAATTGCTCCCATGCTTCATGAAATTTTTCTCCTTCCTTTTGCGAGAACCAATGTATCATCTTCCTTAGCTCAAGGGTTTTATGGGCAGGGTACCATTTCATCATGAAAGTCTCCATTACCTTATCCCAAGTATCAATGGAATCTACTTCCAAACTCAACGACAAATTTCTTGCTAATCCCTTCATGCAATAAGGAAAACACCTTAACCTCAATTCATCTTCAAACAATCCATAGAACGGAAGAGTTTGGACTGTCACATAAAAGTCTCTCATAAAAGCTAAGGCATCTTCACTCGGCATTCCATTAAATTGGGGCAACATTGATAAATGAATCTATTTTAACTCATAATTTCTAGCTGCCGCAGTCAATCGATGCAAGAAGGGTTACCAGTAATAAACGGCATCTGATAGTCTCTAATTCTTCTTACCGCCAGATTAACAACCACCGGTTCAGCTTGGTTTCCTCCATTGAATTGTTCATTCCCCATTTCTTGCTCTTCATCCAAAATTGGATCTTGATTGTTATTTGCCATCGCTCTTCTTCTTTGGGCGTTGTTCCTTCTACAAGTTTATTCAATCTCAGGATTTAATTCAATTAACGGATCGTCGTTCAAACTTCTTGAACGCCTTAAGCACATACAGCTCCTGAAATAGAACAAGGAGAAAAGATTTTAAGAGTGTCTAATGGACAAAAATTTAAGGTAATAAAAAAACTAGAATTAATAGCAGCAAATATAAATTAGTCCCTGGCAACGACGTCAAAAACTTGGTCGACAAAATCTGCAAGTGCACAGAGTCGTTCCTAGTAATTACACATCAAGTATTACAAGGTAGTATACCACGAGGACTAAAATACTCAATACAAAATAATCC
>JAOTAY010021690.1:0-32376 GCA_025629805.1 Erythroxylum baracoense | reverse complement strand
ATTTTGTTTTAAGATTGATGTGTATATTGATTTGTAACAACTCTGACTGTGGTTAAAAATGAGAAAGTGACATTGAAATTCCTTCTTATGTATGATTCTGCTATTTTAAATATTGGGATAATGAAATGTATATGTGCATGTCTCCTCTGTTGAAATTGTCAAGGTTATTGTACTAGAATAGTATGTTAGAATTGGAGAGATTGTGTTCTGAACACGAACGACAAATATAGAGGAAGATTATCGTTTGTGCTGACATCACACACAGATGCAAAGGAAGAACACAGATGAAAGGAATCGTCTGTGCTGACGTCACACACAGACGCAAAGGAGGTACACAGACGCATGAAACATGGACGCAAGGGAACACATACAACACGTCATAACACAGACGCAAGGAATCGTCTGTTATGACATGTCAAAAGGCAGACGCAAATGAAAGGTAGACGTAAATGAAATACAGACGATAAGAGGAGGTCAAACCCAAATGATAAAAGTCAAAGACAAACGATAAAACACAGACGATAGGCTAAACACAGAAGAAAAATTTACGAGGTTATGCTAATTGAATTGACCCGAAGCATGTTTATAGGTAAATTGTGGACTCGCCAACGCTGTCCTTGGATATATTTAGGCTTGAATGGTTTAGTTGAACGCAAGTGGTCGTGTAAAAATATTGGTAACTGAATGCGATCGTCAGGCTCTGGAAACTGGGTCTGACAGGCCAGACTGTCAGAAAATCACTGATAGAATACAATACTGTCGGTAAACCCCGATGCTGATTATTGAACCAAGCATCTGTGCATAAATTTATCAACGGAGCGATTATACCGTCATAATTCACCAATGAAAAATATATCCGTTGGTAAATCACTAATGTTAGTTTATTGCGGCAAAGTATGCCCACCTAATTTATCGAAAAGTATGACGTTTTCGTCATTATATTCCATCAAAAAATTTACTGGGATATTTTCCCTCCACCTTTACCAACAAAAATTTTGTCTGTCACAAAATGGAATTTTTCACAACAGTGTTACCAACGAATATTGATTTTCCATCTCTAATTAGCTATGGTATTTGTTCCGTTGGTAATTTTTCGTTGATAATTTATGGTTTTCTTATAGTGCATACAATAACCCCTTAGGAGGTCCTTAAATCAACTTAATAACTAAAAAGGATCCCTCTAGAAGTCCATAAATCAACTTAAAAGTTATATTAACTATTAAAAAAATAAGGAGAAGAAGCTACATGTAATGAAAAATAATTTGATGATATCTTTAGGACAAAGTTGAATAAGAGGAAAGCCAAAGGCTCAAAACCTATCATTCCTCCTCTTTAATTTCAATATTAGCATGGAATGTTAAAGGGCGTAATAGCTATATGAAGAAGCAAGCTCTTTACAATTACTTACACTCAATAAAGCCTAAGATGATAAGCCTCTTGGACATCAGCTTAATGCTAATGAATGTAGGAAGTTGGATTGTTTAAAGAAACACTAGTCAGTTATCACTAACCACTATTGTCACTTTAATGGAAGAATAATTATGGATTATAACCTTGACAACTAATTCCCTGGGAAGTGAAGCTGCTTGAAAATAAACATTTGATCAATTTAATATTTTTTTATAATAGCAACATATCCTTCCAAAAAGCCTATTTGTGGGTGTTAGTCCCTAATGGCACTTAAGATGAGGGTAAATTGCATTTGATTAATTTTAAACAAAATATTTACAGATTTAGTATGTTATTGAGTACAATTTATAAAACATAAAAATATGATGTAAAATAATAAATTTTAATAACACATTTAAGCAATAGTGTAAAAAACCTAAGGGAAGGGAAACATGAATCGATTTATAGTGATTTAGCAATCAACGCTTGCCTACGTTCACTCATAAGACTTTTCTTAGAATTCAAGTATAGCTCTTCCTTCAATATCAAAAATATCCTTTATATAATCTTTTCTATGTAAAGAGGATCCCTTTTACAAGCTTCCTTTATAATGAAAAGGAACATCAATGCCACTTGGAACACCCTCAAATATAATATATAAAACCCCAACAAAAGCTTATAACTCAAAATATCTCATTTTATCACTTTGATAAGTTCAAAGAGGCTTACTCATAAAAATATAAGACAATAATGCTCAAACGCTTAACCATAACCTAGAAATATGTAAATAAGAGACCCAAATACTTTTCTATCCAATATATATTTAAAGGTTTTTAGGATCTCAACTAACTAGTGGAGCCAAAACTAGCCATTATAATAACTAGTTTTAAAATACTGTTCAATCACTAAGTCGTATTAGTCGACCAATGTGTATTTAGTGCGCAATATTCACTAATAATTGCATATTGTTTAACCAATAGACCATATTGGTCAGCCCATATGTCCCATCTTGGTCAACTAGTATGTCCTTTGGAGAGACATTAGTCAACCACATCATTCTGTTAGTCAACCAATGTGTCAACAAACTCATTTATTACATATTTAACTTATATTGATCGATCATTAACCTATATTAGTTAATCAATCCTCCTAAAATTATAATGGAAACAACTTCAAATGCTCAAGCTTGATTTATTTAATGTAATTGTAATTTAGAAAACTTATAAAAGTATTACAAATAGTGTTTGAAGGATCATGAGGTGACAACGCGTGTCGAGTGCACTGCAAAATTTAACTAATTCTATAAACTAAAATTTGTAGTTATGGTAAGTCAGGATCGAATTCATAAGAAATGTTCGGTTAATTTCCATAACAAAATTAATTAATGCAAGGAAAATATAAAAGGGGTTTTTTGGATATTTAACAATTTAGAAAATAAAATAAAAGTAAACTATCAGAAACAAATTAAAATAAGCAATCGAAATGATTAAACTGTTGAATATATGTAAGGTCCGGTTCTAGGTTTAATCTCGGCCTAAACACGATCGAGCATATTTCATCATCCTAACGTCTTTACAACTCTCTTCGGATTATCGATCTGAGACTAATAAAATGCTCTCCTAATCTTGGTTTTCCTTTGAGTTTTGTTTAAACCTAACTACTGAATAACCTAGAATATGATCTCTAGGTTTAATTTGGAAGTCGCATTACGAATTGGAGAATGATCAGTTTAAGCAGTAACCTCACACCTTTAGGTTATCAAACCTAAGTTATGATGTTCCTATCGATACGAAATCATTAGATACTACTCACAAACATCAAAAGTAATGGTTATGGATTAAATTCAATGGTTTAGCAATAGGTTCGAAATAAAACAATCAAAATAACATATTAAGATCATTCATCCCAAAACCCAATCAAATCAACATCAACAACACAACAATCTGAAAAGAAATTATAACCTTAAGATGATAAAAATAGCTTAACCATGACTTGGCATCGATATTCTTGTGGAAGTAGCATCGGGATTTTAACCTTCCATCTTCTCCATTAAGCTCCAAGAATCAGCCTTTGTAGCTGATAGTTGTGCATTAGTATATGTTTTTCTAGGTAATTGGCATGTGTTTTCTTGCATAATTGTTAATTATTGCTGTAGTTTAGGATTGATTTTGTTTGTTTTCATTTAGTTTGATTTCCATTGTTGTTCTTTTATGTTTGATGTTAATTTAGGATAAGAATTGATTATTTTTATATAGGAAGGAAGATTGAGCAACTTGGAGATTGAGCTAGAGGTCAAAGTAGAGAAGAGACTAGTAAACTCTTTGTTGCCAATTCCAAATTCCCACAATCGTGGGAATCATATCAATTCCCACGATCGTGGGAATTATAATCCGAGTCATTATGCGGGGCTTCATTAAACTTAGGATTTTTGGACTATAAAAACATAATTAAGCCTCCATTTTAAGGGGAGTAGAAACACCATCCTTGAGTAAAGAACACAAGTTTGGAGCCTTGAGGACAGATCGAAGTTAAGGATTATCATCAAGATTAGGAAAAATAGCACATTAACTTGCAAAATTCCAGATTTTGGCATAGAAGAGTAGAAGTTCCTTTTATCTAATGTTCTATATTTTTCTTTCTTCTAATCTTTGTAAGATGGATTATTTGTGTGTTGATGATGTTATAGGGGGTATGATTGGTTGATTTAGTTTTAGGGATTGCTTTTGAACTATTTTGTTAGAAATCTTATTTTATTGAATTGAATGAAGTTGTCTTTGATTATTTGGTGATTTTATTTGTTATCATGCAATAAATTGAGAGAGTGAGTGAGATTAATTGTGTAGGATTGTACAATGAGAGTTATTGACCTATAGACTTACAATCATCACATCAATTGATTTGTTAGAAAAGAGATCTCAATGAAGTCAGTTGATCACTTATAGGATAGTTTAATAACTTATTAAATCGGTAGAATCATTGGGTAGGTTGAGAGATCGTCCAATTGATTCTCTTTAATTCGATTAGAGACAATTAATTATACCTTGAGAGAGGATAATTAATACATTCAAAAGTCTAGGGTGAGACACAATTCAATTAATAAAATAGGAGGGAGACAAAATAGGGAAAATCGTTATTTGTAGCCTTTAAATTCTTGAATTCCAATTTTTCTGCACTTTGGTATTGTCTATTGCTTTATGTTATTCTTTTAATTTTAATTTAATTTTCTAGATTATTTGCGTTAAGAAATTTTGTTTCTTAAATAAAGTTTTGTGTAAATTAAATGGTTTCTGGGCATCAATCCTTGTGGGATCGATATCCACTCTTTTTAACTACAAGTCATGACCCGTTCACTTACGATTTTTGAGCATAAAAAAAATAGATAGGTTTTACTGTCAACAAGTTTTTGGCGCCGTTGCCGGGGATTGATTGTTTATCATCTTGTTTAGTTTAGATTACTTTGATTTAAGAGTTTTTTTTTATACTTTTCCTTGTGTATTTGCAAGTGCATGGACATAAGGAGCACACGAAGAGTGACAGAATTTGGTAACAATGACTAACAGATATCACAAGACACATCAAGACATCTTAGAATAAGGAATGAGACATTTGAAGAGTTAGATGTCGAGAAGAAATAAAAAGAAGAATAATGGAAGATAGTTATTATAAGGAGAAAGGAAATTTTGAAAATTACAATGAGGCGTAGTATGGTTAGGGAAGTACCGATCCTTATTGGAACATGTACACTCTGGAGTGGAAGAACTACCTAGATTTCTATTGGTCCAAGAATGCAAATACTCGCATGGGACATCAAGACTCCAGTTCATGGGATTCCAAATTTGACAAGATCATGGATAAGCTAATAGAAATGGAAGAGAACCAGAAAAGGATGTTTCTCATTCTAGAGGAAAGTTAGAAGAGACTAGAAGGGAAGTTTGATCAAATTTTTAAAAATTATGCGGCTTCTATTCACAACCTAGAGGTTCAAGTAAGACAACTTTCCTATGAATTTTGTAAAAGAAGTGTGGAAGACTCTGTCAGCAATATGGAATTATATCAATAAGAGCAAATGTGGCTATTAAATTTAGAAATGGAGGTGAATAAGAAGAACCAGTGGAAGACCAGGCTGAACCATACCTTGTAGAAAACTAAGAAATTAAGAAAGATGATGAAGAAAAGGAGGAAAAACCTCCATGTTATTCACCAGTTCTTGATATACCATATGGGAACATCGAAAAATCTTGGGTAGATGTTCATGAAAAGAACTCTATCTTTTGGATTGATAATGATCAAAAACATGAATGATGAACTTAAGAATTCGAAGAATAGTAGCTGATTTGGGATAATTAATGTGTTCAAATCTTCTGAAGAATAAAAGGATGAAGAACAGATGACAACAGGCCTCGAGTTTGAAGAAGTTATAAAAGTCTCTATTTGAGAAGTGGAAGAAGTAGAGGAGACAAAGGTGATTAAGGAAGAATGAGAGCAACTCACCTTTGTACAGACAAATTTTTGGATTCAATGGAAGATTCAGAGAGTTTTGTTATTCCCTACTATGTTGATAGTTCACTTGGAAAAAAACATTATTGAGATTAATCAGTTTTCATAATGTTATCCATATTGTCATTTTGATTATTTTACAATTTGTAGCTTACTTATAGGCTACAAAACCAATGTTGAATGAAAAAGGTAGAAGTAAATCACTTATAATTGATCATGGCTGAGTTTCCAAAGAATGAGAGTCGATCTACTGACGTTAATAGAAGCGCTCCATGGAAGGAAACCCATGGAATTCTACTATCTTTTGATTGTCTTTGTTTATTTGTTTACTTGATTTATTCAGTTATGATCACGTTTGATTTGAATTTGATTGATGTTAATTTGATTTTTGTTTGAATTTCAACTTATTTTCTTTTCAAAATTTTTGGTGATAATATTAATTTGATGTGTTTGTAGGTTGTGGGATCATAGAGAACTATTACTAAGCTTGGAAGAAGGTTTAGAAGTTTGAGAATCACCACATCCCACGACTGTGAGAAATTTCTGCAGAAACTTTCTGGAGAGAAAACCCACGATCATGGGAAATGTGGGTAATTCCCACGATTGTGGGAAATCTCTCAAGAAACTGAAATCCCATGATTGTGGGAAATGTGGGAATTCCCGCTATCATTCCGGAGGCAAATTTAATTTTCCCTCCCGTTTTTCTTCTTTCATTCATTCTTCAAAATTTCACTCCTTCTCTCTCTAACCCACGAAATGTTCTCCTCCTATTCTCTAAAACTCTTCATTTTTCTCTAGATTCTTGGTATTTTCTTTATCTCTTTTTATTAATCTTACAATCCTTTACTCTTTTCATGCATTAATCATCCAAAACATAAGGATTTAAGTAAGATTTTGCTCTCTCTCTCTAAAAATCGAATTCACTTATCTTTCTCTTATTTTTGCAGATTTTCTTCTTATAATGGCACTAAGGAAGATGATGGCTCAGAAATCGACTGAACCGACCGATGAATTGCACCGTGAAGTCTCTAGTGAAGGTAAGCGCAATTTAGTGGCATCTTACTGTTCTCCATTTCCAATTTACTCAGAGGAAGAAGGTACGCATTTCTACGATCTTAAAGATATAGAACAAGTCACTCCTAGGTATTTTGATCTTGACTTAATAGAAACCATAGGAGTGAGGCAGAAAATAGAGTGACTAGCTGAAAACATAGGTTGGAATAGGTTTGTTCGGTATGATGTACCTATTCACCTTATAATGACTATAGAGTTTTTCACCACATCCAATATAATACTAAAATGGACATTTCTGGTTTAGGTTATTCAGTACTATTTACAAATTGGATTATACTATCATGACTGGTCTTTTTGATGCCAAACACTAAAGTTTTAGATGATCATAATGATTTTTATTTGGATGATTATTGGAAAACTCTGACTGGGGAAGAAAGCTTTGACTCTAGGAATATACCAAATTCTTTAATCCGCAGTGCCGAGCATTTACTTTTATAGAAATTTATGTGTCTAACTGTGTTTAATAAAACTAAAAGAAACAAATGCTCAACCAAAGACCTTTTCTTTTTATGGTGTATGGATCGAAAAGTTAAAATCAACACGTCTTTTAGAATTTTTCAATCAATAGTGAATGTGGTAAATAAAAAGAGTTCATATTTTGGAATGTCTCATGTTGTTACTACTTTAGCTCGATTTAATAACCTTGATATGGGGGAGGTGCGTACAATGCCACATGATATATTTGACGTATCGTATTTGAGATGCTCAGAGATTTTGGAACTCCATTCTATAGAACTCTGAAATCCTCAGAGGGGCACCAGTACAGCCACTTCCCAACCCTCCACATCCCGAGCAATCTGAAAGCTCAAAGAAGAAGCAGCAGAGGAAGAATTGAGTACACTAGCGAAGGTCGATTGATTTCAACAAATCCTCGACCAAATGGTCTCCAACCAATAGCAAATGACTTCCGAAATCAACGAGCTTGGCACCCAAATACGGCAAGTCCATAAGGAGCAGCGCAACCAGAAGAAGAGGTTCCTCATTTTCTTTCAGAGGAACAATTTTAAAGCCCCTTCACTAACACCGTTGCCACCATCATCTCAATAAGCTTTTCTTACCCCTTTACTTTTAAATTTTGTTATTTCTTTTATTTGGTTTAATTTCATTTTTTGTTGGTCATTTTCTTTTATTTAGTTTACTATCATTTTTTGTTTGGTTTAATGTCATTTGTTTGTTTTATTTTCTTTTGTTTGGTTTGAGATCATTTTTCCTTATTTGATGGTTGACTTGTCACATTGAGGACAATGTGAACTTTAAGTGTGGGATGTGACATTGACTTTCTCAATTGCATTGTTTGCATTTTGTTAAATAGGATGCATGGTTAGGCATATCATGTGCTTTATGTCAGCAATGGAGCCGCATTTGAATCATTCTGATGGATATTGCCATGAGATTCTGTCATGATAGTTGGAATTAAATTGAATGCATGCTTGAACTCAGATTAGGCTACTTAAGTAGAAAGTGAACCATATAGAGTGATGAAAAATAATTAGTTACATAAGCTTAGTTACAAATTGACATTTGAGTAATGAGGTAGTATAGAGATGCATCATGAGTTTTCGTTTGAGCCAAAGTGAGGATTGAGCCATATGAATCCATCCATAAGTCATTCTATTTCTTTGTTGAGTGATAATTCCTTAGGTTATTACCTTCAAAATTTGCTTTGAATCAATTTGAGTCTACTGGATGCATGCTTAATAGAGATTATTTAGGCCCTTTTTGTGTTAACCCTTGGCTTAAATGACCTACCCTTTGTATTATCCCTTATACACCCATTGAGCCTTAACCTTTTGTTTCTTAAAAATACCCGAAACTTTAAAACCTTAAACCTTATTAACCTACCCTTTCACAAGCTTAGTAAAGCATAAAGTAATACATTAGTTGGGATCATTGTGAAAATTTTACTGAGATGAGTTGAGTATATTTCTATCTGTGGATTATAGTATATATAATGTTATTTTGATTCTTAGTTCTTCCATGTATTTAGAAAAAAATTGAAAAGGAGAAAAAAAGAAAAGAAAAAAAGAAGAACAAATAGGTAGCATAAATAAGTGCAGAATATTAGTTATATTTGTATATCTCATAATTATGTTTTATTATCCCGTTTTATCCATTTTTTCTTTACAAATGTTTGTTCTTAACTGTTTTTCCCTCTTTACCTACCTTAACCCTTACCACATTACAACCCTAAACAATTCCTTTTGATCTATTTATGCATGCAATCATTGTAAAGGAGAATTGGTGTATTAGCAAGCCTATGGTGGTGTAGTTTCCTATAGGAAGTTTGAGGGAAACACTAACCATCAAACACTTGAGAGAAATGAGTGAAAACCGTAAGGAAGATTCATTTTGCATCTTTATTTATCTTTGAGTGATGGTGTCAATTGTTGAGTTTACTTATGTACACCAATGAAAAAGTAGTCATGATATGTGTATTAACTTGATATTTGAGTTGGCTTACATTTGAGAAATTGTATGTTTATTTTTCTTGAGGACAAGCAAAGATTTAAGTATGGGGATGTTGGTAGTTGTGCATTAGTATATGTTTTACTAGGTAATTGGCATGTGTTTTCTTGCATGATTGTTTATCATTATTGTAGTTTAGGATTCATTTTGTATGTTTTCATTTAATTTGATTTCCATTATTGTTCTTTTATATTTGATGTTAATTTAGGGTAAGAATTGATTATTTTTATATAGGTAGAAAGATTGAGTAACTTGGAGATTAAGCTAGAGACAAAAGAGGAGAGGAGAAGAGCAAGCATTCTGTTGTAAGATCTCACGATCGTGGGAATCATGCCAATTCCCACGATCGTGGCATGTTTTATCCGAGAACATATGCAGGGTTCAATTAAACTTTAGGTTTTTTGGACTATATAAGATATTAAACTCCTATAGCAGGTAGAGGACGTGAACCCTCTATAGACAAGAGCCTCCTTGAGTGAAACATCCGAGCTTTGAGTTTTGAGGAACGTGGAGATTCAAAGATCATCAATCACAATTGGGAAAATAGCACATCAACACTAGAATTTCCATATTTTGGCAATTCCCACGATCGTGGGAATTATAATCTGAGTCATTATGCGAGGCTTCATTAAACTTAGAGTTTTTGGACTACAAAAGCATAATTAAGCATCCATCTTAAGGGGAGACAAAACCTTCTATAGAAACACCATCCTTGAGTGAAGAACACAAGTTTGGAGCCTTGAGGATAGATCGAAGTTAAGGATTATCATCAAAATTAGGGAAAATAGCACATCAACATCTAAAATTCCAGATTTTGGCAAAGAAGAGAAGAAGTTCCTTTTATCCAATTTTCTGTGTTTTTCTTTCTTCTAATCTTTGTAAGATGGATTATTTGTGTGTTGATGATGTTATGGAGACCATGATTGGCTTATTTAGTTTTAAGGATTGCTTTTGAACTATTTTGTTAGAACTCCTATTTTATTGAAATGAATGAGGTTGTCTTTGATGATTGGTGATTTTATTCGTTATCTTGCAATAAATTGAGTGAGTGAGTGAGTGAGGTTAATTGTGTAGGATTGTACAACGAGAGTTGGCGACCTATAGACTTATAATCATCACATCAATTGATTAGTTAAAAGAGAGATCTCGGCAAAGTCAGTTGATCACCCAGAGGATAGTTTAATAACTAGTTAAATCGGTAGAGTCATTGGGTAGGTTGAGAGATCGTCCAATTAATTCCCTTTAATTCGATTAGGGACAATCAATTATACCTTGAGAGAGGGTAATTAATAAATTAAAAAATCTAAGGTGAGACATAATTCAATTAATAAAATAGTAGGGAGACAAAATAGGAAAAAAAAATCTGTAGTCTTTATATTCTTAAATTCCAATTTTCTACACTTTAGTATTGTCTATTGCTTTGATTTAGTCTTTTAATTTTAATTTAATTTTCCAGAATATTTTCATCAAACAATTTCATTTCTTAAACAAAGTTTTGTCTAAATTAAGTGGTGTATGGGCAGCAATCCCTATGGGATTGATATCCGCTCTTTCTAACTACAAGCCATGACCCGTTCACTTGTAGTTTTTGAGCGTAAAACAAATGGATAGGTTTTACTGTCAACAGTAGACTCCATTTATGTTGAAAATGTTAGGGTTATGTAAATATAGCTCACTGGAAATCTAGTGTATTTATATGTACCTTAATTTTCTTCCAATTATAATATTGTAATGAAAATATTTATTATTAATAAAACAAAAGAGTTTCATTTTATTTGTATGAGCATAATATAATTAGTCATAAGGTTCCAAGGTTCTTTTGTAAGTAATATATATATACATGGAGATGTATGAAAAACATGTATATTATTAGAATCTAAATTAATTGACTCACAGTCGAATAATTAAGTTGGTCGCTTGATCATGGTTTAGACTGTAGTGCTGTGATTTAGTAAGTAAAGTAGTTTACTTCAAGGTAATGATGAGTTTCAAATCATGATAGTAGTTTACTATCGATAATGGCATTATTAAATGAATCTGGAATCGCGTATGTTTTTAAAGAGTAAAGTAGGTCGTTACTTTAATCTTGAAATATACACCGTAGCATTCGTTTTTCATGAACCACAATCTTGATGAGTGGTGAACTCATGTGTGTTTCGTTATAATTCTTGATATGATCGGAATGGATTTTTACAGGGTATCATTAATTGAAACATGCATCAGGGAACATTCACTTAAATAAAGAATTTATAGTGATATCATCACTTCTAAATGTTTTACGGAGATTGATGATTAAACTGGTGCTAGTAGTTTAATGGACTAGCTATCCATCAAGTCTTAACACTAAGATTAGATCTTGTGTGTTAATCACCATGTAGAGTGAAACAGAAGATCTAGAAAGAAAAACAAACATAAAGGCAAAACGGTAATTTTACCCTTTATTGTGCAGATGGCTATAATATGGTTTATAATAAAGTTTGCGATTGGACATCGGATAAATAATTTGAAGCATATTTTCTTATAATTTTAAGTAATTCAACAGTTTAACCAATTGGCTTTAGTGGAACGACATTTGTTTAATAAGTCAAAATTAATTCTAATGAGATTAAATTAATTCCGAGCTTATTAGAGCTTGAATTATTTAAGTCTAATTGGATTCCCCATTTGGCTTCTGCAAAGGTTATCAAGGAAAGTAAGAAAAATAAATGGAGGTTATCAGAAAGAAAATGAGACAGTTTGGAGATAAATGGACGAATTAGATTCGGGCCAATAAGACCGGAACAATTTAATTAAAAGTTAATTAAATTATGTTTAAGCCTATAATTAATGTTGGACTTACATTAATTAATTGTTAATTATAAGCCAAAGGACCTTTTAATATTAGGCTAGATTTTGATTTAATTAATTATATTAATTGAATTAAAATTAAATAATAATAATAATAATGAGCAAAACCGTTATGCTTATTATTAAAGAACCTTAAATCAAAACATTTGGTTATGCTTGTAATTAAAGAATGCAAGTGTTGTAGTGGAAGAGACACACAAGTTGATTTTGATTAAAGAATGAAGTAATACTCTTCATCATTAAAAGGTTAATGGCTGGTTTTTAAAGATGAAAAACGTATAGCTCTTTTAACATTCAAAATGAATGAAGTGGTTCTTTAATCTCCACTCTCTCCCAAAACTGTCCAAGTGTTGGACTTCCAAGCGTTGGACTTAGATGGAGGCAACTCTTTTTTGACTTTGACTAAAGAATTAACGTGAGTGCTTTTGGTCTCTCCAAGGTCTCTAAACCGTCAGCCATAACAAGGGGTAATTGAAGTAATGAATTAGCATTTGATGCTAAATGAACGTATGGTCTTTTTCTCTCATAGATTTCTCTCCCAAACCTTCGATCATAAAAAAATGAGAAGCTCTCCACTTGCTCTTTTTTAGCTGAATATAACAAAGGATAGATCTCCATTTTTTTCTTCTCCTTTCCCACAAAAGGATTTTGATAACCAAGTTGTCCAAGGAGAACAAGTGGTAGATCGAATTGGTTGAGGTCACAACAGTGAGGAGCCAAAGCTGTAGCAAGGTGTCAGTAAAATTTCGAACTTATTCTTATTTTATTTATTTTTCTTATGCCGTATCATGTATGGATTAAAAGCATGTTGATTTGATGTTTACGCTTCTGTTGTGTTTTGATTTCGGAAAATGTTTTTGAAATCTTTAGTTTAGCCAAACCAAGCATGTTTTTGTTTTCGATCCAACAGAAAAATGAAGAGAAATTGATGAAGAATAGCTGTTGTCTTCATTATTCCTTCTTCCTCGCTTTGAAAACCGATGAGAAAATGGTGATGAATGGCTTCAATGGAGGTTCAGCTACTGTCTCCATGTCCAACTGCCACTCATATCTTGCTTCAGCTCCCCTCAGTTTTTACCTTGGCCAAGCCCACTCACCTTATGCTTTCTTTCAACATCTACATTAAAACTAAAATGAGGCAGGCTTCGCTCACATTTTCTTCACTCTTCAACAAAAAAGGTAGCTTCCATTCTCACAATTCTAGCCCCCACACTCCTAATTTTATTCTCTGAAATATAGCAGCCTTTCCACTCTCTTTTTATGATAAAAACTAGCTTCAAATCAGTAGAGAGATGGCTTAACCGAATAGGATAAGATGATCCAACTGCTACCCTCTCCTTCGATTCTTCTCCTTGTTTCAGTTGTCCCTTCTTTTATTCTCTGCTAAGCCCTACAGCCGACACTGCCACATTTCTTTATTCAAAAGCTATCCGAAAAATAAGTGAGGCAGCTAGTTTTTATGTAAAATGGGACGGTTGTTACATTCCTCTCCTTTAAGCGCACATCACACACATTTGATTCTTCCTTTTTATCCTAGCCGTCCACTCCTTTTCTTCTTTATACCTTCCATCCTTGTTTTAAATGTGGCAACTAGGTTTAAAAGCGATATGGGACAGGTGTCTTTCAAAATAGAAGAGGATAAAATGTCCTTCAATTGTTGTCCTTGGTGCTGTCCATGTCATGAGTGTGATGCTCTAGCCCTCCATGTGTAGTTGTCCGCCATCCATCATATGCCTTTGTTTTATACTTAAAAAAACCATATTAAATCGACAGGTGGTGTGTGTGTGTGTGGTCTCTCACTCATATGAGACACCATGCAATTCCATGCACTAACGTTTTTTGCTTTAGCCTCCTATTCTTTCTTGCACTCACATCACACATAATGAAATGGCAGCTGGTCACCTTGCATTATCTTCGGTTTATGCCATAAATCATTATCTTGTATAGGCGTGAGACATTTTAATGGTTCATTCTTCATTTCTTTTCATTTTCTTGTCTTCTTCTTCCTCTAATCATCTTCTTCTTTTTAGTTCATGAAAACAATAGAGTATGAATATTGAGGAGATGGCTCAATAAGTATGCTTTCGGGTCACTTTAGATCCTTCACTTCCGAAATGTACCTATAACCAAATATGAGCTAAAGTGAGTATCCTAAGCATTTCTAAAACATTAATCATTAGGTGTAGCACATCAAATGAATCAAAATTTAACATATATCAAGTTGCCCCACACTTAGCCTTTGACCGTCCTTGGGCAAATCGTCAAAACCAAAACTTTTATTCATTTTCCATGTTTCCTAAGAATAGATAGCCATAAGTAAAGATGAATGACTTTCAAAACCTATAGCAAAAACTTAACATTCAAAGCTTCTACTCATGATCAATCAATATTCACCACCCTTAGAAACTGAGTAATCTAGAGGTAGACTTGGATAAAAAGTGTTTAAATAAGATATTTCTGTAGGTATACTGAAACACCATTCATGATCACAACAATCCATAACTTTGCATATCATTTCATTTCTCCACCACTACAAGTCACAAGCATAATCATGAATCAAAGGACTTTTCTAGGGTTGTAATATGGGTAAGGATAAGGTGGGATGTATTTTGGGTAATATAGCACAAAATCCATCAAGCTAGTGAAGAAAAAGTAATACTTAACGAGATATCAAACGTGCAAGTTAACATTCATTCAAAACTGGGCACCATCAGCCATGAAGAATGCAATGACTATGTTTCACAACTCAATTTAGCTCTCAAACCATAAGCAACATTAGAATAACACAAAAAGTGCTCCATCTAAAACAACATCCGCCTCATATGCAATATATTCAAACACCCATTCAATACAACTTAAGGAGGATAAACTATTAACTAACAACTTTTCACATCAATTATATTTCCTCCTAGATACTTTTTATTCGAACTCACTTTTTTTCTTTTTCCTTTTTATTTTCTCCTCTATTTTTTTTAAAGTAGAACTGATAGAAGCTACATCAACATAGGAATCAAAATATGGAATTTTAACAAATATAACCAACCTATATGTATGCATACCCTCACATTTAGGTTTTTGTACAACCACATTCATCAAGCATTAACAAATGGTCCACTAGCTTTAAGAATTGGGTAGGGCATTTGGTTAGGTGCATGTAATGTGGTTTATACAAAAGAAAAGGATAATAAAGCTCAAGAGGGGTTAGCAAAGGAAAATTCATATAGATGAGTAGGCTATTTAGGTAATGTAGCTCGTAATCAACAAAGAAAGCCTAATCATTTTCATAAAAATGCATATGATAAAAATGTGGCCTCGAATAGAACATCAACACTAAGGATGCAATTGTCATGAAGGTCACACATAACAAACAAAACAGTGAGACTGATTTAGATGTGTCAGTCTAATATAACTCAAAACCTCACTGGGTTTTTTATTTGCAACTAGTCACCGCTCTTCTAAGAATAATATACATTAACAAATCACAAGAGTAAAAGTACATTTGAAATTTTACTATGGATTTTATTCACACTCTAATTATGACTAAATAATCTTTAAAGTAATAGAAAATAAGAAAATTTTCGATTTTGTTTGTTTGATTTTGAAAACCGCCTAAAAAGTCACATAAGCTACAATTAAGCTAAAAAACATATATAAAAACTAACATACCCCACCCCCACACTTAAAAATTACATTGTCCTTAATGTCAAATCAAATGCAAGAAATGGAGCACTTAACAAAAATAAAAAATAACAAATGAGAAAATGTAAAAGATACAAATTAACTCCCCTTGGGTTACCTCTAAGCAGCACTTTTGTTTAACGTCATTGGCTCGAACTCTAGTTGTGTACATCAAATGACACCAGTCACATCCTACAGCATTAACACCTCTAAATTCTCTATTTGGAAGCCATCATAATACGAATTTAAGCAATGACCATTCACTCTAAATGTAAGGCTCTGTATCTACACTGCACCAAAAGGAAAGATTTATGTGATAACAAATGGACCAACCCAACGAGAACGCAATTCACCTAGAAAGAGTTTGAGTTTTGAATGATATAGTAACACTTTTTAGCCCACTGAGAAGCTTTTTTCTAGAAATCATCTTATTATGAAAAGCTTATGTCCTTTCCTTATATATCATTGCATTTTGATATGACTCATTCATCATCTCTTCCAACTCTTGAAGTTGTAACTTCTTATTTGCTCTCGCATCATCTAAGTTCAAGTTGCATGTTTTGATAGCCTTATATGCCTTATGTTATAATTCCATAGGAAGATGACATGGCTTCCCAAACACTAGCCTATACGGTGACATCCCAATTAGTGTTTTGTAAGCCATCCTGTAGGCCCCTAATGCGTATTTCAGTGTTACACTCCAATCCTTCCTATTGCATTAAACGATTTTCTCCAGGATTAACTTGATTTCTCGATTTTGAGACTTTAGCTTTCCTATTGGTTTGGGGATGGCAAGCAGTAGAAACTTTATGTATGATGTGATATTTTCTAAACATTGCTTCCATCACCCTGTTACAGAAGTGGGTTCCTCTGTCACTAACAATCACTTTCGGTATCTCTAACCTTGAAAGAATGTTAGTTTTAACAAAATCTGCAACAACTTTTGCATCGCTAGTCCTAGTGGCTTTAGCTTCCACCCATTTAGAAACATAATCAAATGTAAGCAATATATAAGTAAAACCAAAAGACAAAGGGAAAGGTCCTATAAAATTAATACCCCAAACGTCAAAAATTTCACAAAAAAGCAAAAGAGTTTGTGGTGATTAATCCTTAAGGGACACGTTACCTGATCGTTGGCATCTATCTAAACAATGTTGGGCAGTAGAAGCTGCTCTCGAAAACTTTATGAACTGTCCTTTTCACTCTAAAATGTCCTTTGTAAGTGTATTAGAAGGCTAAAACTAATGATGATTTATTTTTCAGTACACACCTCCTGATAACTTGATCTGTGTAATGCCTCTAAAGATACGTGTCATCCTATACGTAATACTTCGCTTCACTCTGTAGCTTATCCCTTTGAACCTTTGACAAACCAACAAGTAATTCCTTAGTAACTAAAAAATTGAAAATTTCTAAATACCATGGTGGTGTTGCATTGGTAGAAAATAATTGCTCACATAGAACAGTTTCTCGTAGAGGGATATCATCTTCTTCCTGTATCAAATGGAAAAGATGGTCCAACACCACGTTTTTTGTCTCCTTCTTATCTTTGATCTCCAAGTCAAATAGAATCCATCTAATCAGCCTCGGTTTTCTTCTTTCTTTATAAGCAAGTATCGTAAAGATGTATGGTCAAAATAAACAATTACTTTAACACCAAGCAAATACGATTGAAATTTTTCCAAAGCAAAAACCACAGATAATAGTTCTTTTTTAGTAGTGGAATAATTCAATCGAGTTGGGTTTAGAGTCTTTGAAGCGTAGCAGATGGCTTATAAAACTTTTCCCACTCTTTATCTTAGAACTGCCCCTATTGCATAATCGATCGCATCACACACAATCTCGAAGGGGAGATTTCAATCTGGCAGTTGAATCACCAGTGGGGATGTCAGAAGCTCTTAAGTTTGTTGAATGCTTCCTTGCAATTCTTTTCGAACTTAAAGGAGACATCTTGTTGAAGAAGCTTGTATAGTGGTGCAGCTATCTTCGAAAAGTCTTTAATGAACCTTCGATAAAAACCTGCATGCCCAAGAAAAGAACGCACTTCCCTCACAGTAGAGGGGTAAGGTAAAGAATAAATAAGATCAAATTTGGACTTCTCTACTTCAATACCCTTAGCAGATATCACATGGCCTAAAACTATACCTTGATCCTCCATAAAATGACATTTTTTCTAGTTCAACATAAGGTTAGTTTCTATACATCGTTCTAAGATAATGACAAGATTCTCAAGAAATTCATCAAAGGAAGATCCATACACACTAAAATCATCCCTGAATACCTCGATAATCTTCTTAACATATTAAAAAAATGTTTACCATATACTTTTCGAATGTGGCAGGTGCATTACATAATCCGAATGGCATCCTTCTGTAGGCAAACGTATTAAATGGGCATGTAAATTTGCTCTTCTCCTGATCTTCCGGTACGATCAAGATCTGAAGACAACCTAAAAAGCCATCTAAAAATCAATAATAGTCATAATCAACCAATCTCTCAAGCATATGATTAATAAAAGGAAGGAGAAAGTGGTCTTTATAAGTACCAGAATTTAACTTTTTATAATCAATACATACTCACCACCTGGTTTGCACTCGGGTGGGAACCAACTCACCTTCCTGGTTTGTCACAACAATGATTCTAGACTTCTTTGGAAGCACCTAAATAAGACTTACCCACTTACTGTCGAAAATCAAGCAGATAACCCCAGCATCGAGAAGCTTCAACACTTCCTTCTTCACAACTTCCATCATTGGAGGATTCAACCTATGCTGAGCTTGCCTTGTGGATTTTACATCCTTCTCTAATAAAATGCAGTGCATGCATATGGAAGGGCTTATGCCTTGGATACCTGCAATAGTCTACCTGATGGCCTTCTTATGCTCTCTTAGGCGTTCGAACTAGCCTCTCCTCTTTATTTGAAGTCAACTCTGCCAAAATGATAACTTGGAGAGTCTAGATATCTCCTAAATAGGCATACTTCAGATGTGGAAGAAGTGTCTTCAATTTCAATTCTGGTGCTAGCACATTAGAAGGTAACAATTTTGGTGAGCTTCAAGTAATTGTATAGAAGCCAAATCATAACTTTTTGGAGAGCTTTCCAATGAATCCAATGTGCCTGTCATTTCGATAAGCTCTTCTCCCATCTCAACATTATGGTTGGCTTCTACTTCGATATCCTTAGTTAAAATCGTTTCTAAATGATCCCTGCACTTAATTTAAACATTTCCTACACCAATGGATCAATCACTTTAAACAGAAAAACACAATGATCATCAAGAGGATGTTTTATGGCATCAAAAATATTGAAATGAATAACTTCCCCATCAAATTCCATTGTGAGGGTGTCCTCACAAACATCTATCTTAATTTAAGCCATATTAAGAAACAATCTCCCTAATAAGATAGGTATTGGATTATATGAGGTGTCATCATTCATATCCACAACATAAAAATTTGTAAGAAACACTAATTTATTCACTTGCACTAAAACATCCTCAACCACACCATCAGGACAAGCATTAGTGTAGTCAGCTAGTTGTATGATTATACTCGTCTCTTTCAGTAGGCCCAAATTCAAGGAAGCATAAATCGAACGAGGCATCACATTAATAGAAGCAACCAAATCCAACATAGCTCTATTGATTATAGTATTACCAATTTTGCAAGCAATGGTAAACAGACTTGGATCTCGACATTTTGGAGGCATCTTCTTTCTAAATAATGCCAACTGATTGCAGTTTTTTGATATGCATAAGTTTTAATATTTTAACCTCGATATTCTGCAAGCACGCGGGTTGTTTGTGTAGTACCAAAGATGTCGATCTCACGAGGAGAGTTAATCTAATCCTAAAATCTAAGACTAGAATAATGTGCAATAATTCAAAATGTAACTAAAATAAGGCAAGAAATTAATTCAATTAAGCATTCAATTCCAAGAATCAATTACTAAAATATTAATAAAGTAGCAATTGCAACACCTAATCAAGAATCAACCTAAAAGACTACTAATTGAGAGAAAGGGGAATTTTATCTATCTTTAATGCTAACCTAATCAATTATGACTTACTAGATTATTAGTTCTAGATAGTCCTAGGTTTGATTACTCTCTCTCGAGTTATAACCATTAACCCAAATTTATAAACCCTAATCAAATTATAGGAATTGCAATCTCTCGATTAACAATCTATCCAAAACCTAATTAGAATTGAAGTTAACCAAAAACTATCAAGCATCTATGTAAGATCTCTCTTCGTAATTTATTAATTTGATTTAATTCTCATTCGATTAAATTACCTAACTCTCGTTAGCCCAATTTAATGATTTTTCACTCAGTTCACCCTCTCAGTTTATCACCAAATTATGCGAATGAAAAATTTAAATCACAATAAATTCAGTAAAAACACAAATAATTAAATTTCATTAAATCAAAGATAAAAAAACCCAAAGGTGAGTTTAGACATTCCTCAACATTCACACAATCTCATCATCAACAGTTATCTCAATTCTATATGTTAATAAAATTGAAAATAAGATTGGAATGGATGACGGAGGCAGCAACATCGAGAAACCTCCTATTCCAGGAAGTACTTCACGTAGGCTTCTTCTCCGCGTCTCTCTTCCTTCTTCTCTTTCTCAATCTCTCGATGAACTCTCTCTAAGATTTCTCAGTGGAGGCTGATGCAAAAGATCCCTAATATGTGTTTCCTTTGTTCTTTAAATACCTTTTATGTTTTGAGCAGCCCTACGATTTTTTCGAGGTTAAAAAGGTCTAAAAAATCCCTCGAAACTTGATGTTTTCACTTATTTATGCGTCTGTCCGACACAGGCCACAATCGTGGCCCTGCATACCACAATCATGGGCTACAGCCAACCTTTCTGTCACGATCGTGGGAATCAGGCCACGATCGTGGGTAATATCTTAGGATTCTGTCATGATCGTGGCCTGGATCCAATGCTTCTATCACGATCATGGCCTATTGTGCCATGATCGTAAGCTGTTGTTTCAGCCCGAATGTCTCTAAAACTTCTCCGTTCTTCAATGGTGACCCTGAAACATTAGCAAACACATCAAGGTACCTAAAAAATATAATATTTAAGTTCATCGACTTGACTAACCCATAAAAACACTTAAACACAATTAATTTAACAAACCAACACAATTCTAACATAAACACATACTAAACGATTAAATTAACACTTAAATACATATCAAACTAAGCCCTAAACACATGATGAAATTCACACCTATCACTGACACATTCTCACCCATCATCAGTTTCTCATCACCCGTCAGTTTTCCCTTATGTGTACACAGTTTTTTAAGGAATTTGGCATACCTTGGTACTTACTTGATTACCTTGAGCAAAGGTATATTGACTTCCACCTTTCAGAAAGTCTTTAATATCTCTTTTTCCTTCTCCTCCTTATTTTATCTTGTAAATCTGCTCGAAAAAGGTGGAGGGTTATTTTTAATATTAATAGGCTTTCGAAATTTACCTTCGTACTTGATGACTAATTTTCTTCCTTTCCCAATTCATTCTCAATCTCTTCCTCAGTAGCAGTCTTTGGTGGAGTCCTTTTGTTCTGCTCCTTAAGGTTATGACACTGACATTCTTTGGGTTCACCTCAGATTGTGATGGCAGCTTTCCTTCAAGTTGTGATTTGATACGGTTTATCCTTGTTGCCATCTGACCCATTTGATTTTCCAAATGTATGCTCGATTTGGTCTCTTGTTGGAACTAATGTAGCTACTACTGCAGGTTCTGTTGAAATTGGAGATTATTTGTAGTAAGAATTTTTATCAATTTTTCCATAGAATTACTTGAACTAGAAGAATGGGATCTTTGGACCCTTGGTTGAAATTGTTATGCTCCTTGTGACCGATTTTGGAAGTAATTTTACCATCGGTTCCCCCTATAACTCAAATTGGGATGATCCCTCCAACATAGGTTATACGTTTGTAAGTACGGGTTATATTGATTGGGGAAATTTCCTTTTGCAACATTCACATACTCCATACTTCCTTCATATAATTTTGGGCACTCATCAGTTGGATGGCTCATGTTTTAACATATTCTACATAATTTTGCTTGTGCCTGTCCAATTGTAATATGTCTCACAAAAGATGTTAGTTCATTTAAACGATGTTCACTTGATGAAGTACTTACCTCGTTTACTCGTCGAACATCATTGTGAGTGCCAAATTGTTGTGTGTTAGCGGTCATCTGCTCAAGTAGGATCCTAGCCTCGAGGGAAGTCCTCTTAAAAAGTGCGTCACCACTCGCTGCATCAACCAGACTCCTCTCCATCAGTAACAGTCCTTTATAGAAGTATTGAATGAGAAGTTGCTTCGTTATGTTGTGGTGCAGATAACTAGCACATAACTTCTTAAACCGCTCCTAATACTAGTAAAGAGATTCTCCATTATGATACTTGATGCCACATGTCTCCTTCTGAATACTTGTCATCTTTGAGGCTGGAAAATATTTCTCTAAGAACAGTCTCTTCATCTCTAACCAAGTATTTATGCTCCCCGCTAGTAAATCAAACAGCTAATCTTTTGCTACATCTTTAATGAGAATGGGAAGGCTCTCAACATGATCTACTCATTTGTCACCCTAAGAGGCTTCATGCTCAAACAAACCACATTGAGCTCCTTGAGATGCTTGTGTGCATCCTCATCTGCAAGACCATAGAAATTTAGTAATAAATGAATTAATTCAGATTTTAATTCAATGGTAACATGTTCAGAAAAATTAGGAAATGTAATGCATAGGGGTCTTTAAGTTAAGTTTGGGGCATCCAATTCCCTTAACGTTCTTGAATTTGCCATAATCGCTTAAGATTTAGGTTCTAGGTCTACTACTAAAGATGTTCTTACTTTTTTTCTTAACCTCTATAGTGTTCTCTCGATCTTCGGATTAAGTTGCTCAATTTCTCTACGAGGAGATCTGGTCATTACCATACACTGACACTCACAAACTTTTAAAAGTTAACAAATAAAAAAAGAAACAAATATATTCACAAAACACCAACTAAAATAAAATAAGAAAATTAAACTACCACACTCCCCGACAATGGCGCCAAAATTTGATAGCATGTTTCCAGTGCACTGTAAAATTTACCTAACTCTGCATACTAAAATTTGTAGTTATGGTGAGTCAGGATCGATTCCACAAGGAATGTTCAGATAATTTCTGTAACCAAATTAATTGATGCACGGAAAATATAAAAAGGGGGGCTTTGAATTTTTATCAATTTAGAAAATAGAATAAAAGTAAACTAATGAAAACAATTAAAATAAGTGATTAAAAATGATTAAACTGTTGAATATACGTAAGGTCCGGTTCTAGGTTCAATCTCGGCCTAAACACAATCAAGCATATTTCATCATCCTAACATCTTTATAACTCTCTTTGGATTATCAATCTGAGACTAATAGAATGCTCTCCTAATCTTGGTTTTCCCTTAGGTTTTGTTTAATCAAGATATGATCAATAATTAAACCTAACTACCGAATAACCTAGGATACGATCTCTAGGTTTAATTTGGTAGCCATATTACGAAATGGAAAACGATTAATATACTTAGTAACCTCACACATTCATGATCTAACCTAAGTTATGTTGTTTCTAACAATTTGGGATCATTAGATGCTACTATAGACATCAAAAGTAATGATTATGGATTACATTCAATGTTTTAGCAATAGGATCAAAATAATACAATCAAAATAACATATTAAGATTATTTATCCCAAAATTCAATCAAATCAACACCAACAACACAACAATTCAAAAAGAAATTGTAACCTTAAAATGATAAAATTAGCTTAATCGTCACTTGACGTCGATATTCCTGTTGAACCAATGTCGGTATGTTAGCCTTCCATCTTCTCCATTAAGCTCCAAGAATCAACCCTTATAGCCTCCATTTATGTTGAAAAATCAAGAGAAATTGATGAAGAATATCTATTGTCTTCATTGTTCCTCCTTCCTTGCTTTGAAAATCGATAAGAAAATGGTGATGAATGGCTTTAATAAAGGTTCTGTTTCTGTCTCCTTTTCCAACCGTCACTCATGTCTTGCTTCAGCTCCCCTCAGTTTTCACCTTGGCTAACCCCACTCACCTTGTTCTTTCTTTCAACATCTACATTAAAACTAAAATGAGGCAGCCTCCACTCACATTTTCTTCACTCTCTAACAAAAATGGCAGATTCAGTTCTCACAAATCCAGCCCCTACATTCTTTATTTTATTCTCCAAAATGTAGCAGCCTTTCCACTGTCTTTTTATGATAAAAATGAGCTTCAAATTAGTGGATAGATGGCTTAATCAAATAGGATAAGATGATCCAGCTGCTACCCCCTCCTTTAGTTCTTCTTCTTGTTTCTGGTGTCCCTTTTTTTATTCTCCACTCAGCCTTACATCTGAAACTTCCACATTTCTTTATTTAAAAGCTACCTGAAGAATAAATGAAGCAGCTAGGTTTTTATGTAAAATGGGACAGCTATTACATTCCTCTCTTTTAACCACACATCACACATATTTGGTTCTTCCTTTTTATCTTAGCCATCCACTCCTTTTCTTCTTTATCCTTCCAACGTTATTTAAATTGTGGTAGCTAGGTTTAAAAGGGATATAGGATATGTGTCTTTCAAAATAGAACCGGACAAAATGTCCTTCGGTTGTTGTCCTTTGTATTGTCTATGCCGTGAGTGTGATGCTTTAGCCCTCCATATGCAGTTGTCCACCATCCATCACATAACTTTGTTTTATAATTAAAAAGCTACGTTAAATGGACAAGTGGTGTGTGTGTGTGTGTGTGAGACACCATGCAATCCCATGCATGCCTCCTATTATTTCTTCCACTCACATCACACACAATGAAAAGGTAGCTGGTCACCTTACATCATCTTCAGTTTATGCCATAAATCACTATCTTGCATGGGCGTGAGATATTTTAGTGGTTCATTCTTCATTTCTTGTCATTTTCTTGTCTTCTTCTTGCTCTAATCATCATCTTCTTTTTGCTCCATGAAAACAATAGAGTATGAATATCAAGGAGATGGCTCAATAAGTATGCTTTCAAGTCACTTTTGCTCCTTCACTTCCGAAGCCAAATATGAGCTAAAATGAGTATCCTAAGCATTTCTAAAGGATTAATAACTAAGTGCAACATATCAAAATTTAAACATATACCATAAAGCTTTTCTATAAGAATAAAAATTTAAACCTCTTGATGAATGGAAAAACATGTGTATGAAGTAAGATAAAATATTTATATATAGTAAGATTATCATTACAATTAACATTATAGAATAAAGACTAACCTTGATTTGCCTTAGTCTTCTTTTGTTTTTGAATTGATCTTCATTTTGAAGGTTGCAATCTTTAACTTTTCTTTATTATGTTCATAAACTATCTTCTTAAGTTATAGCTACATATTGTCATTATATTGCTTCTCATCAAATTAATAAACTCATTAGTAATTTTGTTTTGTTATCATTGAAATATCGATTAGAACCTCCCTTATTTCATTAGTGGAATAAGATAAGAACCTTTCATATTATAGTGGATACTCTTTAGTTGATATTAGGAGACTTTAATAACACTTTATTTACCTCTAAAGTAGATGGTAACAATATTTTAAGAAATTAATATAATGGATTCAGAATTTGTGGAAGTAATCCAGAGGTTATTAATATGAGATTTGAAGGGATCTTCTATACGTAGAATAATAGGCAAAGTGGCAGATGATATATTAAGATGAAATTGGATGGAGCTCTTGTTAATAAACAATATCTTTCCAATTTTCCCATGAACAAAACTATTTTTAGAAGCTATAAAACCTCAACCTCCATTCTCTAATTTGTTAAAATATATAATATAAATAAAAAATATAAGAAATCCATTTCATTTTAATAAATATTTATTATGTGATTTTAAGAGGAAGTGGTTAAAGGAATGACATCTACTTATTAAGGAAGAAAAGCTTACACATACATGAGAAAGTTACAGGTGGTAAAGGAGAAGCTCAAATTATTTTATTAGAATAAGTATAATAATGCTAGTAGAGTAGTTCTAAAAGTTAGAGAAAAACTCCTATAGATTCAAAGAGAGCATTATCTAGCTCCATGAGACTTACAAAGCTAAATAAGAAGGGATAAACACTAATGAATTACATACATGCTTTGGAAGTGAATAACTCCATATTGAGGAAAAATTCCATAGGGAAATGATTAAAAGAGGGGACAAGAACACTAGTTTTTTTTCATAACTCGATGATTTCTAGAAGAAATGCTAGTAGAATCACTTGCCTTATTAAAAAGGATGAGCATGAGGTTCAAATATAATAAATGGTACACTAGAAGGCTTATGACTACTTTCAAAACACTTCTGACACTCACAATAAAAATTGTTCATCTATACAGGTACTTAACTCCTTTCTTTATAAGCAAATCACAAATGAAGCAAATAAATAATGGGTATATCCATTTAATGCCTCAAAAGTAGAGAAAGAAATATTTAAACTAAATCCAAATAAAGTTTTAGGCCCCTGATGATCTAACTACTTATTTCTTTTAGAATTCTTCGTACCTAATTAAAACTGATGTGACTAGGAGTATATAGGAGTTCTTCAGTAAGGGAAAAATATTAAAAGAACTTAACAAAACATTCATTAGCATTATACCAAATATGCCAAACCCAGTTCACTTAAAAGACTTTAAACCCATATTATACTAAAGACTTTGTATAAAATCATTGCCATATTAATTAGTATAAGGTTTAAGAATGTGCTGGACTCCATCAGCACCCATACTTAGGGTGTATTTATTCAAAGAAGACAAGTTAAAGATAACATACTTTTATATTAGGAGTTATTTAAGAATTATAGTTGAAAGTACTCATTAAAGAGTTTAGCAATAAAGATAGACTTCCACAAATCTTTTGATTTCATTCATTAGGACTTCATCATACACATATTGAAAGCTTCGACATTACTTCAAAATTCATAAGCTAGATTGAGAAATTCATTTTTTCTTTACCTTTTAGTATACTGGTGAATGAGGAGCCTGCAAAATTATTTAATGATGCAAAAGAGTTTAAATAAGGTGGCCTATCTCCCCTCACTTATTTATTTATTAAAGTACTAATCAGATTAATTAATCATAATATAAGCTACGAAAGAAACTTTAGATTTCATAAAGTATGTCAAAAATTGAAGATTCATATTATATCATTTTTTATGATCTCCTTCTCTTTTTTAAGGTTAATGTTAGTTCAGTCAGTTCTTTGATGAGTATTTTTATAAATCTTTAGCAACATCGTAGGATTATTGATTAATAAGGATAAGAGTCATCTATTAGTATATGTAGGAGTAAGTCATATAGAAAGCTAGTTGTATTAGCTTTTTAGATTTAAACTTAAAAGTCCTCCTTTAAGTATTTAGGCATATTAGTCACT
Source organism: Erythroxylum baracoense (assembly GCA_025629805.1). Lineage (NCBI taxonomy): Eukaryota > Viridiplantae > Streptophyta > Magnoliopsida > Malpighiales > Erythroxylaceae > Erythroxylum > Erythroxylum baracoense. Next base: position 4,958 of record JAOTAY010021690.1, on the reverse strand, counting down.
ACTAGGAGGCTAAACTATAAGGATTGGCTATGACTCATAGAAATGATTTAATGAAGATTAGACCATTAATATAGTAGGAGCCTTTCATCTGCTAATAAAACTTAACTCATTTGCTTAATACTTAAGAATGTGCCAATTTATTAGTCCTCCCACCTAGCCATCCCTAATAACATTATTAAAATAATAGAAAAATGGAAGGAAAATTTTAATAGACTAATGATGCTGCAAAGAAACCTAATACTAAGGTAAAATAAAGTGAAGTTTTCTTACTTAGAGAGGAAGGGAGTCTTAGTTTAACTCGCATCAAATTGATAAATGAGGTGCTCCTAGCTAAAAGAGTTTGGAGAATATTGATTGATAAATATGCTTTAAGGGTCATATAGATACTTATTACTTAAAGGGGTAAAACTTTTGGATAACAAAACCTAAACTTGGCTCCTTATTGTGTCTAGTTTCAATTGCTTTTAATTACCTTCATATCTTGATTTTGGTTACAAATCCTTGTGTTTTGATCAAAACGTGAGATAAATTGAGTGGAAATGGTGTGAATATTGCATAAGTGTTAATTGCATTATTTTGTGAATTTTGCATGAAGGTTGAAGGGAAAGTAACAAAAAGTTTGCATTAAAAAGAGAAATAAAAAAGAAGAAAAGTGGTGACAAATTTCATCACCGTGACTAAAATCAAAACGTTAGTCACAGTGGTAAAGGGTTTGAAAAGTGCCCTCATGGTGGTGACTCAACTTGTCACCTCTGTGACAAGTGCCCTCACGGGGTGACTTAACTTGTCACCCCCTGGCTACTCATTTGCATTCACTTAATTCTTACACATGCAAGTTGACAAGGTAATAATCCTATAACCCTAAACCTAGACTCGTGTAATAAATGGAAAAGGAATGAGTGGTAAAAGGGGGAACCGAAAGAGTCGACTCACATCTTTTGTCCATTCCACTCTACACTCTTCATTCTCTCCACAAATAGAGACATTCGGTAATAGAGGGATAAAGAGAAAGAAGAGAGAAATAGAGAAACAAAGTGAGTCGGTGAAGAACAGAGAAACACAACAGAGAGGTGGAAGCTAGGGACAGAGGTCGAAAGCGAAAGCTGGAGCTAAATCCATTGAACTTGAGTAACCATTCGTTTGGGTGAGGACAAGCTAAAGTAGAAGGCGAGAGCTAATGTAGGAAGCTGGAGAGGGTCACGAGACTAACCACCATCCCTCGTTTGATCCTTATTTGCTCATTCTATTTTTCACTTGTTGCTTAGTTTCTTTTTTTTTACTATGCCACAATCGTGGGCCATATACTCGAATTTGACGGAATCTCACTCTTTTGCATGACTCTCTAAGCTCTTTCCAAACTCTTGGTGGCTGTCACATCATATTCTATTTATTCTATGGAAGCCCCAGGTCAAAGTCGGGGTCAAAATGGTCCACAAAATCTCACAAAAATTGAGTTTTTTTGTCAGCCTGATGCAAGGCACAATCCTGGCCCTACCTGCCATAATTGTGGCCTGCTATTTAATTTTTTATCACGATCATGGCTCAATATGCACGATATCATGGCCTGCCATGCACGATCGTGGCCTATGGCTTTGGACCAAAACTTCTCGAATCTTCCTCGTTCTTCCCCATTTTTCCTGAAACACTAACAAATGCATCACGACACCTCAAAAATATAACATTTAAGCTCAAAGACTTAATATAAACCATAAAAACACTAAAACACACAAACCAACATAATTACACCCTAAATGCACACACACCACTCAAATTCACATTAAATAAATAACAATTTCAACCCTAAAACATATGCAATTACATAACTATCAATACGATCGTTCTGTCACGGCCATGGCATGTAGGCCACAATTATGGGACATATTCTGGGCTTCTGTCATAATCATGGCCTGTTGTGCCATGATAGTGTGCCGTTGTTTCAGCCTGAATGTCTCTGAAACTTCTCCATTCTTCAATGTTGACCCTAAAACACTAACAAACACATCAAGGTACCTCAAAGACATAATAATTAAGCTCAAAGACTTGTATTAATGCATAAGACACTTAAACACAATTAATTAACAAATTAACAAAATTCTAACCTAAACATATACTAAACGATTAAGTTAACACTTAAATATATATCAAACTAAGCCCTAAAATATGATGCAATTCACACTTTTCATTCACACCTCTCAATTTATTATCAAATTATACACATCTAGAATTAAATCACAATAAATCCAAATAACACATAAGGAATTAGATTTCATTAAATCAAAGATAAAACTCCGAAGGTGAGTTTAGAACATCATCAACATCCAAAAATCATATCATCAACTGTTATTCCAATTTTATACAATAATAAAACCAAAAATATAAGGAAATACAAAATTGAATGGACGGTGAGAGGTAGCGACGTCAAGAAACTCCTAATTCGGGAAGTACGTCGAACCAACTTCTTCTCCTCTTCTCTCTTCCTTCTTCTCATTCTCTATCTCTCAATAATTCTTTTTAATATTTCTCTAAAAGTAACCCTAGGGTTTTTTCAGGGTCCGAGAGGTCCCAAAAATCCCTCGAAACATGAAGTTCATGAGTGTCTGTGCATCTGCGCAACGTAGGGCACGAGCGTGGCCTACATCTGAGCCCTTTATCATGATCATGGCCTGATGTTTTAGCCTGAATGTCTTCTAAAGCTCCTCTGTTCTTCGAAACTAACCCTGAAACACTAGCAAACATATTAAGGTACCTTAAAAACATAATATTTAAGCTTAAAAACTTGTGCTAAACCATAAGACACTTAAAACATGAATAATTAACAAACTTACACAATTCTAACCTAAACACATAATAAATGATCGAATTAATGGCTAAATATATATCAAAATATACCCTAAAACATGATGCAATTTGTCCTTATCATTAGTCACGGTGGTGACTCAACTTGTCCCCATTGTGACAAGTGCCCTCACAGGGTGACTTAACTTGTCACCCCAATGACTACTCATTTGCATTCACTTAATTCTTACACGTGCAGGTTGACAGTGTAACAACCCTAAACCTAGACTCATGTTATAAATGGAAGAGGAATGAGTGGTAAAGGGGCGAATTGAAAGAGTCGACTCACATCATTTTTCCATTCCACTCTACACTTTTCAATCTCTACACAGGCAGAGACATTCAGGAATAGAGAGATAAAGCGAAAGAAGAGAGAAACAGAGAAGAGAAACATAGTGAGTTGGTGAAGAAGAGATAAACACAATAGAGAGGTGGAAGCTAACGACAGAGGTCGAAAGTGAAAGCTAGAGCTGAATCCATTGAACTTGAGTAACCATTCGTTTAGGTGAGGACAAGTTGAAGTAGAAGGCGAGAGCTAATGCAGGAAGCTTGAGAGGGGCAGGAGACCAACCACCCTCCCTCATTCGATCCTTGCTTGCTGATTCTATTTTTCACTTGTTGCTTAGTTTCTTATTTATTTACTAAACTTATTACTGGTTAGCTTAACTGACTGTTATTTGTTTTCTTTTCATAGTTAGTATTCACTATTTTATTGCTTTAATACTTCTGTTGACTGTAATATGGGACTGAAGTGTATGGAGATGATGAACTGTGTTTATGTTATGATGGGCTGATCTATTTTTCTTGAGGATTAATGTAGCTATTTTAGTCAAATATGCATAATTATGGGATTATGTTATTGTCTTATGTTTGCTATAGTTTCTGAACTGAATGGATGTAATAGCATGGCCAAACTTTGCATCATTTTTAGTATTAGATGTAGGACCGAGAGGTGAAATTTAATATGGAACTAGAAACTATAGACGCTTAGGTTATGAATTAGAAATATATTAACTTAAGTGATAATTAATAGTTAGGTTTCCATAACTAATTTGGATAATAACTTGTCGAATGCGAAAGCTATATTTATCTATTGTTTGAGTTGATCTTAGAATCCGACTGTTAATTTTAGTAAGACAATTAACCAATCATTTTCCTTAATCATGCATAGAAGATTAAATTAGTGAAATTAATTCTCAAGAGTCTTCCATTTCAATTAATCTATTCGTCTTTATTTTCGTTGAATCATTTTACTTTTCATTCTAATTTTGTGATTTTCTTTAAAGCTTTTACTCAACAATTCAGGATAGAGTGTGTAGGATTGCATTGTTTTATTTTTAATTCAAAATTAATTTTCATTAACCAATTTCACCTCTATGGGAGACGATCCTAGGTAATCACTACAACTACCTCTTTTACTTATAATTAGGATAGCCTAGGTCATTTTAGAACTTTTTGGGCAACAACACTCCTATTAGACCATGTTGCAGATTCTCAAGTTCACATAGCATCTCTATAAAGAGATGAAATTAAAAAATTGGCAATGGAAACTTTACTTAAATGTGGTATGATAATTGGAATAACTTAAGGCCTCTAAATCTGATCAATAAGTTAACTTATCTAAGATGTATTTAGTAGATAACGCTAGAGTATATGAGCTGATACATGAGAACCACTAAAGAACAAAAATTAGTAAGCTCTCAAACATATTTAATAGAACACCAAAGTATAACCCTAATGCTAGCAAGGAAGACTTAGTAAGTTGGGTAAGACATAACTCATGTAAGTTTACAAACAAATCATGCTTTGTAGTATTTAGACTACAAGCTTTTTAATTCAGATGGTTTAGGTTAGTTTGGTTCCAATATGCTCTTCCTAGAGCATCATTCAGACCATAGCTAGTAATCAATAAGCTCAATATTATAAACATAATAAATCGGATTTACATTCTCCATCCTAGCTGTAAGATTTGGAATAGGGATACTAAGACAATTGCTTTCTTCCACTTTAGGTACACATCTCAGTTATGGAAAAGGATTCAATAACTGTTGGTTTATGCCCTACAGCCAATCGCTTTAGTTGTATTTTAGTGACAAATTATTTAAAGGCATTATTTATCTTAT
>JAOTAY010021689.1:0-10275 GCA_025629805.1 Erythroxylum baracoense | reverse complement strand
AGGCTTATTGGAGTTCATGATATCTTGAAGTAAGTCATCAAATGCTTCAATGGCTTCTCGTTTTGCCATGGAAGCCTCGTTCTATAAGATAAGACTAGATTCAAATATCAATTTTGCAATACTACTCTGCTCGCTTAACTGATAAACTTTCTTTTTTGAAAAATCAAGTGGGATTTTAAATTTTGAGTGAGTTGTTCTGCCACCAGTAAGGACTGATTTTGCAACACCTAACGTAGCAATAACAATTGCAACATGACTTTGTGTCCATAAAATTGCAAGAAGAGCACGATACAAGAAAGTCTTCCCAGTTCCACTGAGACCATCAATAAAAAAACTGCCACCACTTGAAGTCGAAACTGAATGGAAAATCAAATCGAAAATGTATTTATGCTCGTTATTCAACCTTGAATGTAATAATAAGTCTTCTTGATCAATCTGTATATTCTTCTCGCTTTGTATTTCTTTGCTAAGACGTTGATGATAGTCTAACTTCAAAGTGATAATTAGTAAAATGATAATCGCTTAAGCTTTTCCCCATTTGCTCTAGGGATTTATTAATATCTTGAAGAGCTATCCTTTTAATGTCCTCAGATATACGTGCAGTATAGGAGGAAGCATGTTGGTAGTAAGAGCAAAGATCATCTTTGAATGTTTCCCAAAGTTACTTAAGGATTTGTTAGTGAACAATAGAACAAGAGTGTAGTAAATAAAAGTCTAAAAATCATATGCTAGTAGTCCTAACTTCAGTGCAGCCTCCCTAAAACAGCTTGTTTTTTCACCATCAATAGTTAACAAGTGATCAAATGATGTTAGTCCTTTCACGTGTGTAAGTAATAACCTCAAGTAGTACCTTTCTCCTTCTTTAGGTCAATAATAACTAATCTTCCAATCACTTTCTTTTGATTTCTTTCTGACTATGTTTTTGTCTTTCGGTTCCAAATAAAATGTTCTGGAAAATATTTATACAAACATTTCATCTTTTCTACCTTTTTATTTGTCAAATTCATCTTGAAAAATTCAATCAGCATTGTTTTGGAAAAGTTAATTTTTCTCAACAAATATAGGAGATTTGCATTTTTGTTAAAGGAAATAAATTGTTGATCTGGAAGATGAACCTAGAGTATATAAACTGATGGATTAATTTCTGCTAGACGAAAATCCAACCACCTTCTTGAAAATTACTAATTTCATCAATATCATTTGTGGTCTTTTGATCGACAATGATAAAGTTGACAAGATCATGCCCTTTAAACACATATTTATATAAGTACTTAACAAGCTTAACAGTGAAACAAATTTCAACATTTATGTGACAATCAATGAGCAGCAAGAGGTACAGATTGTAAGGAACCAACCATTTATTATCAACCTCATATCTACAAATCTTGACTTTTCGACCATCATCTCTTTGTTTATAATATAGATAACTGCCTTCACCATGAACAGTAAAAGGAGCAAAATTTTTAGGATAATGATTTTTACACACATCATTTCTCATGCAAGGACAATCTTTATTCAGAAGTCACAAGGACCATGAATTATATGCTTAATGATAAGAGAATACAAGCGCAAATTTTGATCAAAATCTGGTAGTTCAGCAAATATAATCTGGTCATAAGAATATGGATTTAGCAATTTAGAATGCTGCTTAAGTATTAGCAATAAATGAGCATGAGGGAATCTATGCTTTTGAAACTTAATAACATAAACATATGCAACAATGTCTCTGAAGATTTGTTTTTTTATTAACTTATTTTTAAGAACTTCAAATTTAGCTCTAAAAACTCTAGCTAATAAATCTAGCCTATCTTGTGGCTTTTCATGAAACATAGGATTGCCTTACTTCTATTGTCAACTATATTAAGAAATTCATGTAAGTCAAGGTTAATTCACAACCGTGGATAGAAAATAACTCTATTATATATTTTTCCCAATAACAATGTTATAAAGGAAACGAAGAACTTATAGATGGTGGATAAACAAAGCCAACTCTTGTTCACTGAATTGAAGATGTGATGCGTTCAATTTACGGCAGAAAAAAGATTAACTAGGATAAAATGCAACACACTTAATTTACTATTCTCACTTTGTTAAAAAGTGACGATTTCGTGCAACAGATTGAAAAGGATAAAAATAGCTCCATTACATATTTTACATAACATGAAGTAAAACGAAGGTAATATTGTTGGATATCACGAGTGTGACATGTTAAGTCACACCCGTGAGACCTTCGAAGATGTCAAATAGCTCTATTATATATTTTGCACGAATGAATAACTAAGATAATATGATACATGCAATTCATCTTCTCTAACTCCATTAAGTGCATATAATCATTAAATTGATAAAAAAAAGTTAATAAACTGAAGAACAAGAACATATGATAATGGTAACTAAGAACTTACAGATGTTGGATAAACAAAGACGAACTCTTTTTCACTATAACAGAGAAGAAGTGATGCCTTGAATATATGACTTTTTATAGTTTGGAGCTAGACGAACGTGTTCATAAATATATTGACAAGGAAACATTTGTATGGTTAGAGAAGAAAAGATACATATGTGATACCTAATCTCTGGTTACCAGTACAATATTTTTTATAGTAGAAAGCCATCAATAGACTAAATTGATAAGTATTGTCATTTAAAAATTTTATTTCTCAACTATCTAGCAACATTATGTCCATCAAAGTATCACATATAATAAATTATGAGTTAAAATGTACGAGGCTCAAAAAAATTTGGAATCTATTGTTAATCAGCGTGGTTTAATGTGATAAATTTTGGAATTGATTGATATCATTGACTTACTTGAAAGGTTTTTTTAATCATCGTATATATAAACAATGAGTTATTAATACATATTATTAAAGCACTTAAATAATTTGTCTACATTACTAATTCTCTACAATATAATGATAATAAATCATTAATTATACAAAATAAATAAATAAAAATTATATACTAACATCAAGAAATATGTCACAATGGTCAATGAAATAATTCTTTGCAAATATACTTATGATAAATCATAAATTATAGATAATAAAAAATTATGTATAAATTTTAAAAATATGAAATTTTAAGCTAGTCTATAACATGTTAAGTTTTCTAAGGTAAGTTTTCTAAGTTAAGTATTTTTTCGTGATAACACTTATAGTAAATCTCAAATTATATATATTAAATAAATTATGTAATAATTAGATATTAATTTTAAAATATCAATTTTGAATATAAAATAAAGGATAATAATTGTATTTGAAGTTAGACTGATATTAGTTTTTGAAGCACTAAAAAATTTTCTTCTAATAAAAGCTAGAGTATTGCAATTTTAAACAGTTAAATAGAGAGATAATCAAAATTTTGATAATTATTCATTTCACTTTAAATAAACTTTAGTTGAGTTAATCCAAAAATATGAAAGGCAATAATAATTTAATAAAATTAAAAGAAATCACGGTTGTGGCTCCGTTCCACTTATTATCGTGAACGTGTTATATAGGAATTACTTTAAGTTATATAATTTATATAAGGTAAGTTTTCTTGTTTTCTAAATCTTAAATTGTACATATTAAATAAATCATGTAATGAAAAGATATAAATTCTGAATATAAAATAAAAGATGAAATTGTGTTTGGGTTAGAAATATATTAATTTTTTAGCTTAAAAATTGTTCTTCTAACCAAACACTGATACCCTTAATAATTTTTAAAAATATGAATTTTGAACCTAAAATAAACGATCATAATTGTATTTGAAGTTAGACTAACATTAGTTTTTTAGAGCATTAAAAAATTTTCTTCTAATAAAAACTGAATTATTGCCAATTTTAAAGAGATAATCAAAATCACGATGTGATATAGGATAAAAGGCAATAATGATAAAAGAAGTCACAGTTGTGACTTAGGAAGTCACAGTTGTGACTTAGGAAGTCACAGCCGTGAACGTGTACCAGTTACTTTTAAGCCGGTTTCTAACCTGTTAACTTATATTAGGTAAGTTTTCATATTTTCTAAATCTTAAATTATACATATTAAATAAATCACGTAATGAAAAAATATAAATTCTGAATATAAAGTAAAAGATCAAATTGTGTCTGGGTTAGAAATATATTAATTTTTTATCATTAAAATTTTTTCTTCTAACCAAACAGTGATAGCCTTAATAATTTTTAAAATAATAATTATTTACATAATGCAAAAAATTGTTGCTTTGTTAATGTAAAATTAGACAAATAATAAAGAGTAAAGAAAAGGATTTCATTAGTACAAAAAAGGATTTCATTCATTGTTCTAGTATATAAAAGGATTTAAATTGTATGCAGCTACACAAAAGGGATTTCATCATATATGATATTCGATAAAGAATCTACGCTGAGGTCAACTTAACTCTTGCTTTAAAACCGATGTGATATTGACATGTGACGACGCTTGAGATGAGGAGGTATGATAGACAAAATACCACCAAGTGGCAGTCGCATAATTGACCTGTAAATCATCTCATCATAAGGGCTTCTGTAAAATTTTAAAAAGGGAAAGAAAGACTTGTAAGAGTTATGAGATTTTTAGCTTTCTTTGGAAAACAAAAACATGGAGAGTGATCAAAAGAAAGAGGATTTTGGGGTTTGCAGTTCAGTAATTTTAAATGTTGTGCTTACACACTGTGGAATGGGAGTCAAGGGAAATAAAGCTTTGTTGGTAGTCGTTGCATAAGCTTTGATGTTTCGATGGTTCCACCTTCTATCAATGGGTGATGCAAAGGAAATAGATTTCGCATTGAATGGGTTAATATGTGATAATCCCAAAGGAGAGTTGCTAGTGGATTCTATCTCCAAAATACTTGGGCGGGTTAAGGTAAGGTACCATGGTTTTACTGAGTTAAAATGTTGCGATACAGTAAATGAAAACCTTGATGAAGATAAGCCATGTTTAGTTGTTGATTTAATCGACAAAGGGTGAAATTGAAGGGAAGAATCTTATGGGTGATTGCTTAAATTATGAAATTCTAATGATTCTTCAAAAATTTAGTGAAGAAACCACCGTAATGATTGTTGAAAATTCAACAAATGGTCATAGACTCTATAGTCATCAACATTTCACAATTACTTACTAATCAAGATTTGAATTATAAGTTAAAAGTAGTAACAAGCTCATGTATATTAAAAAATGTAAAGAATGAGTATTTTTCATAAAGAAGTTAAAAGGCAGATAAAATAAACAAGAATTAGGCATATATATAATAGGATTACCTTCCATAGATAAGAGAAAAAAGAAGATGGGTTGATTATAAAAGCTTTGTAAAGTTTGGACGGGTAATAATCGGTAATTTTCAACATTGATAAAAGTAAATTTATGAAATTTAAAGCAGACTTGAAAAACCCTGAGAAGATAAGAACAACAAATTATAAGAGAACATATGAATAAGTTATATGCAGCTACTGATTTAAATCTAATTTAAAGGTTTTTCAGAATGCAGGAAAGGCATAATAGCGAAATCAACATACTGCCATCAAAAAGAAGTACAAAGTGTTCACAGTATTTTCGCATAGTTGATACGACAACTTCCAAAGTAAAGGCAATGAAGCGTGTGAATCTACAAAAATTGAAGCAAAAGATAGAATATTGATATGATTAACTAAGAAGAATAAAAATAAAAATAAACGCATAATAAAAAATTATATATGGTAACTTACAATTTTCAAGAATGAAACTTCTGGTAATCTTGTTTAAGGCGAAAAATCTTGAACCAATGGCAATAAAGTAACAATAAAGCTTTTGAATGATTAAAATGTAACAAAAGCCAAAATGAAATTTAGAATAAATATATATAAACAATTTTACTGATAATTTCGTTGAGTTTTAAAAAAGGTGAAAAAATGTAATTGATAGAGTTAGAAATGACCAAAACAGGTCTCAAATCTTCATCTTTACCTGTTACATAAGCAAGCCCTTCGGTGATTTCAGCGAAAAATTCATCTGCTGTCAAGTTTTCTACATTTTAAAGAAAAAATAGAATGTAAAATAAACAAAACTTGAGTGCAAGATTGTGAAGCAATGTTATTCGTTTTTAACTGGCAATTAGTTTAATACTGAACTATTTTAACTTATAATAAAAACAAAAGATTTATTTATAATGAAAAAAGTAGAAAAAGGATTGACTAAAAAGATTTGATTGCATTAAGAATATTATAATACAAATTGTTATTATATTACCGATAAATATGCTTTCTCTCCAAGAAAGGCAAACCTTTAAATTTTTTGTAGCTAACTTAACATCGCCACTGTTAGCTTTAAGGAACCATTCAATACAAGACTTGTTACAAAATTTCTCCTGTCATCAAGTAGAAAATAATGTTAATGGCAGCTACTATTTTGTGCATTGATATAATCTTATAGTATTGCTTCTTCATCAATAAAAAAACCAAAAGAGTAGAAAAACAAAAAAGATCTGACTCAATTCAGCAACAGAGAAGCTTGATTGGTTAGATGATGCAGGATAGCTTTATTTTGTTCAATCAATTAGGAAAGATCTTCATTAAGCTGATATAACATTACTTTGTTCTTCATTCTAATCAAGTTAAGTAATACGAAAGAAACTAAGAAAATATGGAGGGAAACAAAGAAAATAAATATAGCGGAAGATTTCACGAATGTAATTGATGAGAAAGAAAATTGAAACTACGAGTGAGGGATGTTCAAGAAAATATTAAATGTTTGTTAAAAGCAAAATTAATTACTTTTAGATTTTATTACTAATAACCGAATAAAATTCATTTATAACATCAGATTTTTAAATCAGCGTATCTGTTAAATCAACAATAAAATTTGTTTGAAAGATTTTTTGTTGAAGTCGGCTATTGAAGATTGATATGTTCCAGCTTATTTGTTGGGACATTAATTTCTTTTTAATTTTTTCAACAACCAGGATTCATCCAACGTAAATTTAGTTCTCAGAAGATGATCAAGGAACATGCTCACAGATGTGACATGTTAAGTCACACCCTTGAGAGTGCAGCCATCACGAGTGTAACATGTTAAGTCACACTCGTGAACCCGTGAGTGCAGCATCACAAGTGTGACATGTTAAGTCACACCCGTGAGAATTGTGTGACCCATTAATTAAATGGATGGTGGGATGGTCCATCCCATTCGTTCTTATCACGGGTGTGACAAGTTAAGTCACACCCGTGAGACATCAAAAAATTCTTAATTTGTAATTTATATGGTGATCGGACAGTTTTGAGCAGAATTAGTTCCTATAACCAATAAGCTTAAATTGATATGCTTTAGGAGAAGTAGAGTCCACACTTATGCCTTCAAATTTTCAAATATTAATAGTTAATTATTTTTCTTATGGAATCACTATTTTATACATGCATTTAAAGGGTCTACTAAATGTTGTAGTATTGCGGAACAAAACAATAAATTTCTGAAGAAAATATTCTCTCATAATTATAAAATTAAAATTCTATTTTCTATTGAAATAAATAAATTATAAATAATAATAATAATATTATTATTATTATTATTATTTATATATTTCAATTTAGATGATAAAATGAAACCTAAATAAATTATTATTTTTAAAGGTTTTGATTAATGTAACATATTATTAATTTTAAAAAATTAACAGTTTGTATATTATTATTGAAAATATATACTAAATTTTGCTTGCACAAAATTAAATTAATTTTATAAAATAACTTTCATAATTTATAAAATTTAAACAGTAGTTGGAAAATAACCACTTTATTGATTCATAAAAATGTTTGTTTCCGAATGTTGATAATCAAACAGGGAATCACGGTCCTCTTGCTAAGTTCAATAAATAGATGAATACATATAAGATTCACATTGTTACAAGATCAAATGTAAACAAAAACAAACAACAAATATTTTCCCACCGCCAGCAGAAAACATATACGTATGCCTTTGACTAACAGCAAGGCCTACAAAAAGAAATATACTAACTGATTAATTCTTGAAAAATAAGATTAGTCACATGCAATTACAGTAACACAGAAGAGAACAAGAATTAACTACCTCGTACTTGTCAATGTCCTGTCAGTGTCAGCCTCAACCTTGCAGAAGCAACATTGCATATTTGATCAACCAAACTCAGGAAGAAAATAAGACTTTTAACATATCATTCCCCTAATTTTTTTTTAGAATTATGTAGCTATTTGATGAGATAACAGCCAAACTAGAAACAATAAGTGTAAATAATCACAATGGAACCTATAGATTTTTTATTTCAACCATTTTTCATTAATAACAACTCAAAAGAATTTTATTAAAGAAAACTGCATTGAAGCTATTTTGACTTCTATATCATCACCAGCATATGTCGCATAATTAATGTAGCACCCCACTTCCACCGAGCATGTATCCGTATATCCCAAGGACATTCAGACACAGACCCTGTGAAAATAGTGCGCTAGAGCAGTCAAACAAAACTCTTTGCAAAAATATTATCTTTTAAAGAGTTTTGTTTGACTAGTCTAGTGCACGGCTTTCACAGGGTCTGTGTCCAAATGTCCTTGGGAAATACAAATACGTGCTCGGTGGAAGTGGGGTGCTACAATTTGGTATCAAAGCCCAGATTTAGTATCGTACATAGGCAATTTTCAAATTATGAGTCAAGTTATATGCATTTTAGACGTGTCATAGCAGGCAGTAGCAACTGATCCCTAGTATGTGTCGCATTTACATGAGTCACACACATAAGTATATACTCATTAAAAGATGAGCTGTTAGAAGTAATGAGAAGGATGATGATTTGTTAAATGTGAGAAAATGAAAGTTTATGAATAATTAGAAGTGAGAAATAGTACCTGATTCGATATGATAGATAAAGATTCACTACATGTGTATGTGTGGTTATATCATTGAACTTGATATCAATAATGTACTGTGATGGTATACCCTTGAATGTTATATAGATGTGAATCTATTGTCGGGAATTAATTGAGGAAAATAGAGATATGATGGAAATGATAAGATTTTAAAGTTTATAAGCAAAGTTGAATGAAAACAAAATTTTCTTTGGTTTCGAGTGGTTGAACGTGGACTTGTAATGGTCATTTGATTAATGTAATGAGAGTTATTGTTTGACATAAGAATATGTCATTGGATTTGAGATCAGAACTTTATGATGGTTATTCCCGTATAATTTTGAATTGATTGAGAACGAATGTATGTAAGGTGAAATAAATGATAATTGGAAGATAAAATAAATGATAGCGATATGTATAGAAGTTCTCAAGGTTAAGTTGACTCGTTATTATAAGTACATATCTGATAATGTGGTTACATTGGTGAATAATGTTATTGAGCACATATGTAATGTTTACTTAGAGATGATATAGGAGGTGGCCTATGATTTATTAAATGCTCTTAAGTCCTAGTTCCCATAGTTAAACTCATGAGATGAATAAGAGTGGCGCATGAAAACGTTTATAGTGATCAATTAAGGATAGGTTGAAAGTATAAATGAAGTTACTATATGTGATGGATTCGAGGAAAAAGAAGAAGGGCACGATTGTGGCATAGTCCCCATGATCGTGGCTAAGATTAATTGGTTTTGTCACGATCGTGGCAGAGTCCCCACGATCGTGGCCAAATCCACGAGTTTAATAGGCGTAAAAGGAGAAATGTTGTCTGAAATCAATTGAGATTAAGGTATCCTTAGCATAAGTTATTAATTGGTGAATTTTTAGAAATACATCTCTAGATAAGATGTAATGATCTTGAGGCTAAGTACTAAAGTATAAGAGTAAATAGATATATATATATTGCTTCACTGAGCTTTATTATAAAGAGTATTCTAATCATGTAAAGTATGGTAGAAATTAATCTTACTGAGATGTTACGAATAGTTGAAATTGATCTTATTGAGGCATTAAGAATGACTGGAAAGCAATGATGAATATAGTTGATTAATAAGGAATACATGAACAGTATAGATGTTTATAGTAAGAAATCTTCTTTCAAAGAAGAATTTCACCAAATTAGGTTAAGTAGACTAGATGGTTTACTTCTAAGAATGAACGATGATGAGACAAATTAGAAGTGAATAGTGGAGTTATTGAGCCCCGGTTCCGGAGCCCAACTATCCAGATCATAACACGTGAGCTTATTACCCTGTAGGGTTATTTCAAAGAACCCTTATTAGTCAACTATCTGGAGTCATATAATGCGGGCGTAATCCAATGGAAAACACCTTAACCATTATTAATTCATCTTCATGCTTTTATACCATAACATATCTTACTTA
>JAOTAY010021688.1:0-10276 GCA_025629805.1 Erythroxylum baracoense | reverse complement strand
CCCGTTGGCACCTTCGATGGGAAAATAGCCTGTTGGGCACCTTCGATGTTTTTTCCATTGAAGGTGCCTAGCACATGCTATTTTCCCCACTAAAGGTATGCCAAAGAGCTGTTTTGCCTAATGTGTTGTGTCGCCTACCGAAGGTATGCCAACAAGCTATGTTCCCCACCAAAGGTGCCCAACAGGTTATTTTTCCCCCCAAAGGTCCTTAGCGACCATGTCAATGGGTTGTTTTGCCCATCGAAGGTGTGTCAACGGGTTGTGTTTCCCACTGAAGGTGCCCAACAAGTTGTTTTTTCTCATAGGAGGTGCCTCGTGACTATGCCAACGAGTTGTTTTGTCCTCTGAAGTTGCACCAATGAGCTATTTTACCTACCGAAGTCATGCCAACGGGCTGTCTTTCCCACCGAAGGTGCCCAACGGATTGTTTTGCCCACTGAATGTACCTAATAACTATCCCAGTAGGCTGTGTTACCCACCGAAGGTATGCCAAAGGGTTCTTTTTACCACCGAATGTGCCTGGCGATCCTATCAACATACTGTTTTTCCCACTAAAGGTGCCTAAAGACCGTGTCAATGGCCTGTTTTGCTCACAAAATATGTGCCAACGAGCTGTGTTTCCCACCAAAGTTACCCAACCAGTTGTTTTTCCCACCAAAGGGCCAATGGGCCATTTTGGCCATCGATGGTGTGCTAACGGGTTGTTTTCCCACCAAAGGTGCCTAATAGGTTGTTTTCCCATCGTAGGTGCCTAGACAACTTGTTGGGCATCTATGATAGGAAATATAGCTTACTGTCACCCCTTCGGTGGGCAAAATAGCCCGATGGCACGATAGCTAAGCACCACCGGTGGGAAAAATAGCCCATTGGAAACCTTTGGTGGGGAACATAGCTCGTTGGCACACCTTTAGTCGATAAAACAATAGTTGGGCACCTTTGTTGAAAAACCCAACTCGTTGGCACATCTTTGGTGGGCAAAACATCACATTGACATGGTTGCTAGGCAACTTTAATAGGCAAAATAGCCCATTGGTACAACCATTAGGCACCTTTGTTGGGTAAGATAGCCTGCTGGTACGATTTGTAGGCACCTTCGATGGCAGAAACAACTTTTTAGGAACCTTTGGTGGGAAACACATCCCGTTGACACGACCGCTAGGTGCCTTTGGTGGGAAAAACAACCCTTTGAGCAACTTCAGTGGGAAACATAACACATTGGCAAAGTCGTTAGCCACCTTCGATGGGCAAAATAACTCGTTGGTACATTCACTAGGCACCTTCGGTGGGAAAAACAACCTGTTTGCACTCCTTTGGTGGGAAAAACATCATATTGGCGCAGTTACATGGCTCCTTCAACGGGGAAAACCCCGTTTGGATGCGTATGATAGGAAACACAATTCGTTAGCACACCTTCGTTGGGCAAAATAGACTTTTCATGATCACTAAGCACCTTGGGTAGGAAAACAGCTCGTTGGGCAACTTCGGTGGGAAAAACATTCCTTTGGCAAACCTTTGTTGCACAAAATAGCCTGTTGGCATAGTCGCTAGCCACCTTTGGTGGGTAAATAGCCCATTTTTACAGTCGTTAGGTGCCTTCTTTAGGAAAAATAGCCTATTGGTGCAGTCACTAGGCACTTTCTGTGAGAAAAACAACCTGTTGGGCACAGTCAGTGGGAAATACATCCTGTTGGCACACGTTCGGTCGGTAAAACAACATGTTGGCACCATCGCTAGGCAACTTCGGTTAGCAAAACAACTCATTGGCAGAGCTTCGATGGTTAAAACATCCCGATGGCATGGTGGAATGGCACCTTTGGTGGGAAAAACAGTTTGTTGGGCACCTTCAGTGGGCAAAACAACCTGTTGGTAGAACTTTGGTAGGAGAAACAGCTCGTTGGAACGTTCTCTAGGTACCTTGAGCGGGAAACACAGCCCATTGGCACACCTTCGATGGGCAAAACAACCCTTTGGCGCAGTCTCTAGGCACCTTTGGTGGGAAAAATAGGCCGTTGGGCACCTTCGATGGGGAACACAACCCGTACACACACCTTTGTTTGGGAAAAGAACATGTTCGCATAGTCGATCGCAGCTTCGGTGGGTAAAACAACCCGTTGGCATCTACAATGGGAAAACAGCCTGATGGGCACCTTCGATGTTTTTTCCATTAAAGGTGCCTAGCACGGGCTATTTTCCCCACCAAAGGTATGCCAAAGAGCTATTTTGCCTACTGAAGGTGTGCCAACGGACTATTTTTCCCACCGAAGGTGACCAACGAAAATTTTTGCCTACCAAAGGTGCCTAATGACCTTGCCAATCGACTATGTTGCCCTCCAAATATGTGGCAATGGGCTATTTTTTCACTAAAGCTGCCTAACAACTACGCTAATGTGTTATGTCACCTACTGAAGGTATGACAACGAGTTGTGTTCCCCACCAAATGTGCCCAATAGGTTACTTTTACCCCCAAAGTTGCTTAGCGACCATATCAACGGGCTGTTTTGTCCATCGGTTTGGCAACGGGTTGTGTTTCCCACTGATGGTGCCCAATAGGTTGTTTTTTTCTCATAGGAGGTGCCTTGTGACTATGCCAACGAGCTATTTTATCCACTGAAGTTGGGCCAATGAGCTGTTTTGCTTACCGAAGGTGTGCCAACGGGCCGCCTTTCCCACCGAAGGTGCTCAATAAATTGTTTTGCTCACTGAATGTACCTAACGACCATGCTAGTAGGCTTTATTACCCACTGAAGGTATGCCAAAGGGTTCTTTTTACCACCGAAGGTGCCTAGCGATCGTGTCAACAAACTGTTTTTCCCACTAAAGGTGCCTAAAGACCGTGCCAATGGCCTGTTTTGCTCACAAAAGATGTGCCAACGAGCTGTGTTCCCCACCAAAGCTACCCAACCAGTTGTTTTTCCCACCAAAGGCCCAATGGGCTGTTTTGCCCATCGATGGGGTGCTAACGGGTTGTTTTCCCACCAAAGGTGCCTAATAGGTTGTTTTCCCATCGTAGGTGCCTAGACAACCTATTGGGCATCTTTGATAGGAAATATAGCTTGCTGTCATACCTTCGGTAGGCAAAATAGCCTTATGGCAAGATCGTTAAGCACCACCAGTGGGAAAAATAGCCCGTTGGAAACCTTTTGTGGGGAACACAGCTCGTTGGCACACCTTTAGTGGATAAAACAACAGTTGGGCACCTTTGTTAGGAAATCCAACTCGTTGGCACATCTTCGGTGGGCAAAACAACACATTGGCACAGTCATTAGGCACCTTCGGTGGGCAAGATAGCCTGTTGGTACAATATGTAGGCACCTTCGATAGGAGAAATAACTTTTTGGGAACCTTCGGTGGGAAACACAACCTGTTGGCACGACTGTTAGCTGCCTTTGGTGGGAAAAACAACCCTTTGGGCAACTTCTGTGGGAAACATAGCACGTTGGCAAAGTCATTAGCCACCTTCAATGGGCAAAATAACTCATTGGTACATTCACTAGGCACCTTCGGAGGGAAAAACAACTCGTTTGCACTCCTTCAATGGTAAAAACAGCACGTTGGCACAGTTACATGGCACCTTCAATGGGGAAAACCCTATTTGGATGCGTAGGATAGGAAACACAATTTGCTAGCACACCTTCGTTGGGCAAAATAGACTTTGCATGATCACTAAGCACCTTGGGTTAGAAAACAGCCCGTTGGGCACCTTCAGTGGGAAAAACATCCCGTTGGCAAACCTTTGGTGGATAAAACAGCCTGTTGGCACAGTTGCTAGGCACCTTCGGTGGGCAAAATAGCCTATTGATACAGTCGTTAGGCACCTTCTTTGGGAAAAATAGCCTGTTGGTGCAGTCGCTAGGCACGTTTTGCGAGAAAAACAGCTTGTTGGGCATCTTCGGTGGGAAACACATCCTGTTGGCACACCTTTGGTCGGTAAAACAACATCCTGGCACCATCACTAGGCAACTTCAATTGGCAAAACAACCCATTGGCAGAGCTTCGATGGGTAAAACATCCCAATGGCATAGTGGAATGGCACCTTCAGTGGGAAAAACAGCTTGTTGGGCTCCTTTGTTAGGCAAAACAGCCTGTTGGTAGAACTTTGGTAGGTAAAACAGCCCGTTGGAACATTCTCTAGGCACCTTGAGCAGGAAACACAACCCATTGGCACACCTTTGATGGGCAAAACAGCCCTTTGGTGCAGTCTCTAGGCACCTTTGGTGCGGAAAACAGGTCGTTGGGCACCTTCGGTGGGGAACACAACCCATACCCACACCTTCTGTCAGAAAAACAACCCATTGACGTGGTCACAAAACTTTGGTGAGCTAGGCACCTTGGGTTGGGAAAAGAACATGTTCGCACAATCATTTGCACCTTCGGTGGGTAAAATAATCCGTTGGCACCTTTGATGGGAAAATAGCCTGTTGGGCACCTTCGATGTTTTTTCCATTAAAGGTGCCAAGCAAGGGCTATTTTCCCCACCAAAGGTATGCCAAAGAGCTGTTTTGCCTACAAAAGGTGTGCCAATGTACTATTTTTCCCACCGAAGGTGATCGACGAAAATTTTTGCCTACCAAAGGTGCCTATCGACCTTGCCAATGGGCTATGTTACCCTCCAAATCTATGGCAATGGGCTATTTTTCACTAAAGTTGCCTAACAACTATGCTAATGTGTTATGTTGCCTATCGAAGGTGTGCCAACAAGCTGTGTTCCCCACCAATGGTGCCCAACGGGTTATTTTTCCCCCCAAAGTTGCTTAGCAACCATGTCAACGGGCTGTTTTGCCCATCAAAGGTGTGTCAACGGGTTGTGTTTCCCACCGAAGGTGCCTAACAGGTTGTTTTTTTCACAGAAGGTGCCTCATGACTATGTCAACGAGCTGTTTTGTCCATCGAAGTTGCGTCAATGAGTTGTTTTGCCTACTGAAGGTGTGCCAACGGGCTGTGTTTCCCACCGAAGGTGCCCAACAGACTATTTTGCCTACTGAATGTACCTAACGACTATGCCAGTGGGCTTTGTTACCTACCGAAGGTATGCGAATGGGTTCTTTTTGCCACCGAAGGTGCCAAGCGATCTTGTCAACATACTGTTTTTCCCACTAAAGCTGCCTGAAGACTGTGCCAATAGCCTGTTTTCCTCACAAAAGATGTGCCAACGAGCTGTTTTCCAACCAAAGCTACCCAACTAGCTGTTTTTCCCAAAGGGTTGTTTGACCTATCGAAGGTGTGCCAAAGGGCTATTTTTCCTACTAAGGTGCGTAGCGGACTATTTTGCCCACTAAAGGTACGTAGGGAATGTCTCAACGGGTTGTTTTTCCCACCGAAGGAGCCTAGCGAATGTGGCAACGGGTTGTTTTAGCCACTAAAAGTGCCTAATAACTGTGCCAATTGATTATTTTGCCCACTGAAGGTGCCTATCGATCATGCCAAGAAGTTGTGTTGCCCACCGAAGGTGTTTTCCCATCGAAGGTGCCTAGCTACCATGCCAATGGGCATTTTTATCTAATATAGGTGCCTAGCGACAGTGACAATGGACTGTGTTTCTTAATGAATGTGCCTAGCGACCATTCTAACGGGTTGTTTTTCCTACTAAAGATGCCCAACGGACTGATTGGCCCACCGAAGGTGCCTAGCCACTGTGCCAATGAGTTGTGTTGCCCACTGAAGATGTGCCAACAGGCTATTTTCCCAACGAAGGTGCTTAGCGACCGTGCCAACGGACCATTTTACCCATTGATGGTGCGTAGCAGCAATGCCAACGGATCGTTATTCCTACCGAATATGTACCAATGAGCTTTGTTTCCTATTGAATATGCCCAATGGGCTGCTTTTTCCACCAAAAGTGCCTAAAGACTGTGCCAACGGGTTGTTTTTCCCATTAAAGGTGTGCCAACAAGCTGTGTTCCCTATCGAAGGTGCCCATCATGCTATTTTTCCCACCGACGATGCCTAGTGATCATATCAGCGGGCTGTCTTGCCAGCCGAAGGTGTGCCAATAGGATGTGTTTCCTATCGAAGGTGCCCAATAGGTTGTTTTTTCCATAAAAAGTGCTTAGCGACTGTGTCAACAGGCTATTTGCCCAACGAAGGTGCCTAACGACTATACCTATAGGCTATTTTGCCCACCATAAGTGGCTAATGACTGTACCAACGGGCTGTTTTATCGACCTTGTATGCTCATTTGATGTTGGCAATGGGCTTGATCACACTTGAAGTCCTATAAGTCAAAAGCGGCCTCTAGCAAGACATTATGACTATCTAAATCAAATGAGGATCGGTAATCTTATTTAACCAGTAACCATGGTTACAAACTTAGTCCCTTTGTAACACGATATCAAGATTAATCATAATGCATGGTACATGTCAACCTTTGATTAACCATAGTTTCTTGATTCGAAGTTGATTGACTATAACATTGGTCCCCTTTGGTGGGAAAAATAGCTTGTGGTCACACCTTTGGTAGGCAAAACAGCTCGTTGGTACACCTTTGATGGGCAAAGCAGCTCTTTGGTATGGTCTCTAGCCACCTTTGGTGGGAAAAAATCCCTTTGGGCACCTTTCGTGGGACACACAACCCATTGGCACCTTCGGTGGGTAAAAAAGCCTGTTGGGTACCTTTGGTGGGAAACACAGCCCCATTGGCTCATCTTTAGTGGGCAAAAATCACGTTGGCAAGGTCACTAAGTACCTTCGTTGGGCAAAACATGGCCCGTTGCTACACCATTGTTGGGCAAAACGGTATGATAGCACCATCACTAGGCACCTTCGGTAGGCAAAAAAACCAATTAGCAGAGCTTCAGTGGGTAAAACATCCCATTGGCACATTTACTAGGCACCTTTGGTGCGAAACAAAACCTGTTGGCTCATCTTTGATGGGCAAAATAGCATGTTGGCACAGTCGCTAGGCAGTCGATTAGCTCGTTCTCTAGGCACCTTTGGTGGGTAAAGTGATCCATTGGCACAGTCGTTAGGCATCTTTTTTGGGAAAAATAGCCCGTTGGCACACCTTCGGTGCGCAACACAACCCGTTGGCATAGTGGCTAGGCACCTTGAGTGGGGCAATCAGTTCATTGGGCATCTTCAGTGGAAAAAACAACCCATTGGAATGGTCACTAGCTGCATTCAGTGGGAAACACAGTCCGTTAGCACGGTCACTAGGCACCTATGTTGGAATAAAAAGCCCTTTGGCATGTTTGCTAGGCACTTTCGATGAGAAAAATGAGCAATTGGCACCCTCATTAAATAACTCCTGTGGGTAAAATAGCACATTGGCATAATCGCTAAGCACCTTCGGTGGGAAAACAGTACATTGGCACAGCTGCTAGGCACCATCGGTCTAAAAAATAGCCAATTGTTGCAGTTGCCAAACACCATTAGCAGGCAAAACAACCTGTTGGTGCATCTTTGGTGGGCAAAACAGCCCATTGGCATGACCGAGCAGGCACCTTTAGTGGGAAATCAACCTATTGGGCACCTTTGGTGGAAACATAGCCCTTTAGCACACCTTCGATGTGAAACATAGCTCGTTGGCACGGTCGCTAAGCATCTTGTGTGGGAAAAACATCCCATTGGGCACCTTCGGTGTGAAACACAACTCATTACCACTCCTTTGGTGGGCAAAATAACTCGTTGGCACAATCGCTAGGCACCTTGGATAGGAAAACGACATGTTAGGCACCGTCGGTGGAAACACAGCCCATTGGCACACTTTTAATGGGTAAAAAAACATGTTGGCACAGTCACTAGGCACCTTTCATAGGAAAAACAACCCATTGGCAAACCTTCATTAGGTTACACAGACTATAGGCACGGTCTCTAGGCACCATTGGGGGACAAGACAGTCTGTTGGTCCCTTTTAGTAGGAAAAATAGCCTGTTGTTACACCTTTGGTAGGTAAAACAGCTCGTTGGGACACCTTTGATGGGAAAAGCAGATCGTTGGCATGGTCTCTAGCCACCTTTGGTAGGAAAAAATGGTGGGAAAGACAACCCATTGGCACCTTCGGTGGGCAAAAAAGCCTGTTGGGCACCTTTGGTGGGAAACACAACCCCATTGGCTCATCTTCAGTGGGCAAAACATCAAGTTGACAAGGTCGCTAGGCACCTTCGTTGGCCAAAACATGGTCCATTGGCACCCCAGCGTTGAGTAAAACGACGTGTTGGCATGTTCGCTAGGTAACTTCGGTAGGCAAAACAACCTATTACAAGAGCTTCAATTGGTAAAACATACCGTTGGCACATTTACTAGGCACCTTTTGTGGGAAACACAACTTATTGGCTTGTCTTTTGTGGGCAAAGCAGCACATTGACATAGTTGCTAGGCACCTTCGTTTTTCAAAGCAGCCCATTGGCTCGTTTGCTAGGCACCTTCAGTGGCACGGTCGTTAGGCACCTTTGGTGGGAAAATAACTAGTTGGCATACATTCGGTGGGCAAAATAGCTCGTTGGCATCGTCATTAGGAACTTCTGATGGGAAAATAGCCCGTTGGAACATTCGTTAGGTAAAATAGCCCATTGGCAGAAATTTGGTGGCCAAAACATCATGTTGGCATGGTCAACAGGCACCATTGGTTTGAAAAATATCCCATTGGCATAACTTCGGTAGGCAAAACAGCCCATTGGCATGGTCGCTAGGTGTCTTTGATGTGAAAAACAACCCTTTGGGCACCTTCGGTGGGAAACACCGGCCACTGGTCCACCTTTGATGGGTAAAATAACATATTGATGCGGTCATTATACACCTTGGATGGGGAAAATAGCCCGTTGGAACATTTGTTAGGCACCTTCGATGGGAAAAATAGCCCCTTGGCACACCTTCTATGGGAAAAAGAGTACGTTAGCAAGTCGTTAGGCACCTTTGGTGGGCAAAACAGCTCGTTGGTACGTTCGTTAGGCACCTTTGGTGGCACAATCACTGGGCAAAATAACCCATTGGCACGATCACTAGGCACCTTCGGTGCGTAAAACAATCCTTTGTCACATTTGCTACGGTAGGAAAACAGCCCGTTGACACACCTTCGGTGGGTAACACAGCCCGTTGATAAGTTCCCTAGGTACTTTGACCGGGCAAAACAGTCTGCTAGGCACCTTTGGTCCAAAAAATAGCCCATTGGCACACCTTCGATAGACAAAACAACCCCTTTGCATGGTCTCTAGGCACCTTCGATGGCACACCATCGATGGTGAAAATAGCCAATTAGGCCTTTGGTGGGAAAAACAATCGGTTAAAGAGCTTCGGTGGGAATCACAGCTCATTGGCACACCTTTTATGGGCAAAACAGCCTATTGGAATGATCATTAGGCACCTTTGGTGGGAACAAATGTCCCATTGGGCACCTTCAGTGGGAAACACAGCCAGTTGGTCCAACTCTTCGGTAATAAAAACAACATCTTGACACAATCGCTAGGCACTTTTGGAGGCCAAAATAGCCCTTTGGCACACCTTCGGTGGGTAACGCAGCCCATTGGCATAGTCATTGGGCATATTGAGTAGGCAAAATAGCCCATTGGTGTAACTTTGGTTGGGAAAATAACCCGTTGGCACAGTCGCGACGTACTTTCTACAGGAAAAACACCCTATTAGTCACCTTTGGTGGGAAACATAGCCTGTTGGCACACCATTGTTGGGCGAAACAACCTGTTAGCACGGTCGCTAAGCAACTTCAATGGGAAAAATAGCCTGTTGGGCACCTTTGGTGGGGAAAACAGCTCGTTGGCACACCTGTGGTGGGTAAAACAACCCATTGGCATAGTTGCTAGGCACCTTCGGTGGGAAAAGTAGCCTACTGGGCACCTTCGGTGGGAATAAAGCTCATTGGCACGATCACTACCTTCGGTGGGAAAAATGGCCTATTGCCACACATTTCAAGGGAAGCACATCCCATTGGCTAGGTTGCTAGGCACCTTTAGTGGGCAAAATAGTCAGTTGGTAACCTTTCGTGGGAAAAATAGCCCGTTGACACACCTTTGGTAGGCAAAACAGTTCTTTGGCACATCTTTGGTAGGAAAAATAGCCCGTTGACATGGTCGCTAGGCACCTTCAATGGAAAAAAATAGCCTGTTGGGCACCTTTATTGGGAAACCCAGCTCGTTGACACATCTTTAGTGGACAAAACAACACATTGGCATGGTTGCTAAGTGTTAGACCCCTAAGTCCAGAATGTGGGTTTGTGCGAGTGTTGGCGAGCCTTGGCCAATGCTTGGCATGCAGGTCAGCACGAGGAAGGTGTGTTGACGAGGGAACAAGGCGAAGTCTTACGAGTTGGCGAACTAAGTCATGTGAG
>JAOTAY010021687.1:0-10276 GCA_025629805.1 Erythroxylum baracoense | reverse complement strand
GACACGCCACCCTCGCGGGGCACGGATCCGGGTATCACTGTCGATATCGGGTTCGGGTTTGGCGGGAGTGGGGTGTTACATAGTAACTAACCTTTAAAGATCAAGTAGGAGTACTTACTGTAGATTCAATGACAACATTATAAAATGAAGTAGCAAACTTAGCCAAATAATTAAATAACTTGAAAGCCACTTCTTCTAGCCTAATCTAGGTAATTCAACATGGATGCAAATTATATAAGAAAGAAAGTCACGTCACAGTTGATTATTTCCTAGTGAAAAATAATAATATGGAGTAGCTAAACTATATAGGAGCACAATATATTCGGGATAGTAATAACCTTTATTCTAATAATTATGATTTTGGGAGGAAGATCCCCCAAAATTTTTTTAGTATAATAATATGATAGGGAATCCAATGAAAGCTCAAGCCTATCATAATTATAACAAGATAGGTTTGGTTTATTAAAAACTATGGACAAGTTGATAGATGTGTTAAATTCCAAATTCATGAGCCAAGATGAGAGCCATAAAACGATGAAAACCAAGTTTGATCAACTTGCAAAAAACCATGCCTCTTTCATCCATAGTATAGAGGTTTAAGTGGGCCAATTAACCAATGCATTATCTACACAAAGTGTGGGGAGTTTCCTAAGCAACATGAATTCTAATCCAAGGAAGAAACTAAAAGTCATCATATTTAAAAGTGAGAAAGAGTTGAAATAAACAACTGAGAAGAAAGTTAAATCCCACTAAGGAGAAGACCAAGAGAAAAAGAAAAAGAATGAAGAGAAGAGAGAGAAAAATCCATATTTCTCTCCCCCTTTATATATGCCAAAGATCCCATTTCCACAAAGGCCAAAGAAGAATCAAATGGACATATAATTTGCAAAGTTTTTAAAGAAGTTGAAGAAATTGCAAATTAACTTATCCTTTGTGGAGGCTTCGGAGAAAATTCCTAAGTACGTAAAGTTTCTCAAAGACATCTTATCAAAAACTAGACTTAAGAGGACAATCAAATGGTTTCCTTAACGGAAAGTTATTGATAGTTGTATGTTACATTATGTTTTGGTAGGTGTTTTAGTATGATTTTAGGTGTTGAATAGATGAATTATGCATCTTTAGGTTTAGAATTATATTGATGTGATGGTGTGTTTATTTTTTTGAGTGTTTCTTGGTTTAGAGCATGTTATTGGACTTTAATTTTATCTGTTTGAGGTATTTTGATGTGCTTCTTAGTGCATAAACACAGATGAAGAAGATTCAAGGAAGTTGGAGAAAGCTTGCATAAAAGGAACAAGGTCACGATCATGATATGCCTTTTACGATCGTGACAGAAGGTCTCCCCCTAGGGTTATGATCATGACACCCTTGTCATGATCGTGACAGAAGAGGATCAAACTAACTCACAATCATTAAACCTATGTCGTGATTGCGTTAGAAGGCAATTTTCCCAGGGTCACGATCATGATAAACACCGCCAGATGTGAGAATCTCCTTCTATTTTGACATTTAAAGGGTCTTTTTGGACTTTTTGGCTTGGGTAAAACCTAATTTTTACCCTAAATGACAAAAGAACTATATAAAAACATTAAATGTGTAACAGCCCTAGACCACTTGCTCACAGATATTGTCTGTTTTGGGCCTTAGCCCAGCCAAGCTCTCACAGTTTTGCTCTTCCCACACACTCACTCGGGAAAACACATCTATGAGGGAGAGGTATCTATAACCTTATAAGGCCTATTTTGTTCCCCTCTCCAACCAGTATGGGAATCTAACATTCCACCCCCTTGGAGACCCAACGCCCTCGTTGGTCCACAGGCCTGGATTCACCCCCTTGGAGGCCCAGTGTCCATATTGACCCACAGGCCTGGATCCACCCCCTTGGAAGCCCAACGTCCTTGTTAGCATACTGATATGGGTACTAGCTTTAATACCATTTGTAACAGTCCTATACCACCCGCTCACAGATATTGTCCGATTTGGGCCTTAGCCCAGCCAAGTCCTCACGGTTTTACTCTTCCCATACACTCGCTCAGGAAAATACGTCTATGAGGGAGAGGTATCGATAGCCTTATAAGGCCTACTTCATTCCCCTCTCTAATCAATAAGGGAATCTAACATTCTATTTCCCTTGGAAGCCCAACGTCCTCGCTAGCCCATAGGCCTGGATTCAGTCCTTGGAGGCCCAGCATTCTTGCTGGCCCACAGGCCTAGATCCACCCCCTTGGAGGCCCAGCATCCTTACTGGCGTACCGATCTGAGTACTGGCTCTGATACCATTTTTAACAGCCCTAGACCACCTGCTTACTGATCCTGTCCGCTTTGGGCCGAATATTAGATTCCCATATTGATTGGAGAGGGGAACGAAGTGTGCCTTATAAGGCTATGGATACCTCTCACTCATAGATGCATTTTCCCAAGGGTGGGAAGAGCAAAACTGTGAGGGCTTAGCCAGGCCAAGGCCCAAAGCAAACAATATCTATGGGCAGGTGGTCTAGGGCTACTACAAAATGACCCTAATAAAACCTAGCCATTACTTGCCAAATTGAGAAAGATCATAAGGATGAGCAAGAAGGAGAGAAGAGAAAAGGCGCATTTGCAACTATTGCCCAGGCACTCCAACCCAACCATTTCAAGTTCTTTTCTATTTTCTCTTATTTATTTACTTCATCTTGATGTATGACTTAGGTTTGAGAATGTTGAACATGTTGTTAACGATGTTCTATTTTCATTGTGGGGTTTATTCTTGAATCATTTTTGTGACTCAATTGCTTTTAATGTCAATGAAATGTGTGGGTATTGTGATATTTATGATTTTTGCATAATTCAATAATAAATTGAGAGATTGAATAGATAGTAACATGATTAGGTTGAGTAATAAGAATTAGCAACCTAATAGATCACATAAATATCAAATCGATAATCATACGAAGAGAGATCTTGTGTGAGGACCCAATTATTTAATAGTTCATTTAAGAACTAATTAAAGACGTAGGTTGATTTTGTTAATTGAGAGATTGCAAAAGCAAAATTTTGAAATCAATTAGGGATTATTAATTAGGGTTAAATTGTTAGATCTTCAAAGAGAATAATATTCTTTGGAATTCTGGGATTGATACCAATTAGATTAAAAGTGATTAACGTAGCAAAATGACGATATAATGAATCTCATCTTCTCATAATTATTTAATCTTGTCTTATTGGAATTTCTCATTTGTTAAGTGGTTAGTGCTCTATTTTGATTTACGTGTTAATTTTGGAATTTCATTTTAAATCAATCCTCACTCAATTGTTTAATTTTTTTAGTTTCATTTTCTTTTTAATCACATTTTTTATAACCTTAGACAAAGTTAGGATTCAATTAATTTAGCTAATTCCTCGTGGGACCAAAACCGCAACTATACGCTTTATGATCTGTGAACTTGTGGAACATTAAAGGGTTTGTATAAGTAAAACTTGCTCAATAGTTATAGCTCCATAATTACTAGCCACATGCCCTCAAAATTGAAGGATTCAGGAAGTTTTACTATACCTTATATAGTTAGTAATTTAGAATGTTCTAAGTGTTTATGTGACTTCGATACAAGTATTAATCTTATACCTTTGTCTATTTTTAGAAAATTGGATGTGAAACCAACATCCATGCTTATTCAGTTGGCAGATCACTCTGTAAAGAAACCATTTTCGCATGGTATGCCACTTAAAGTGGACAAGTTTATTGTTCTTATCGATTTTGTAGTGTTAGACTTTAAAAAGTATCAAAATTGTCCATTAATTCTAGAAAACCATTTTTAAATGTAGGAAGAGCCTTGGTGGATGCGCAAAAAGGGAAACTAATTCTTTAGATTGGTGATGAACATGTTGAGTTCAATATGAGCTAGACATTGAAGAATTTGAAGGAGGGTAACTCTTGCAGCGTGTTTAAAAGAGCAAAAGGAAAGTTGTAAAGAAGATGAAAATTTAGAAGATGTGAAAGATGATCAAGATCTAAAGGAGGAGGAGTTAGCTGACAAATTAAAATAGAAATCATTAGTAAGGACAGAAGCACCCATGATACCCTCTATTGAGAAAGTACCCATCCTAGAGTTAAAAACCACCTTTCTAATGTAAATATCTTATCTATGCTTCATCATTTATTAAAGGTTCAAGTAAATTATTATTATTAGTATTATTATTTTACACTTTAATGTTATTAAATAGAACTTATTACACTTTAAATAAAATAAAAAATTGTTACTCAAAATAATAATAATAAAGGGTTATTTAGATCTTTTATAAACATTGACTTTCAAATAGCATATTTAATCAATGTTTAAAGAAATTATTTATAAAATGAGGTTAGTGTCTAGTAGATCTAGATAATCAATTGTAATGTCATATAAGCTAAGTTAACAACCTATTTACTAGAGTGCTATTAATAGTGTTTTGAAAATATTAAAGTGTAATATGGTAATATAAATAATGATAAGAATTTACTTAAACCTTTTAAAAGATATTAGCTTTTAATGTCGATCTTTGAACATTGTAGTATTTTATATTCTTCTACTTGCTATGTTAGCTTCTTTGTCCATTCTTCTTTTTTGCTAATTAACTCTTACTCTGTCCTCATTTTACAAATAAGATTTTACTTCCATTTCGAGTTCTTTTTAGCTCAAACTTCTTTTAAATTTCAAGTTTGACCCCAAAAGTCTAATTTTCTTTCAAACTAGTAAAAAATTCCTAAAACATAAATCCTAAATTTTTAAAATGAAAAACTAAAGTCTAGTTAGTCAAAATATAAACTAATAATGGCAATTGGAAATTAAACAAAAGGCTACAACATAAAATTAAGAAAAAATATAAGGGTATTTTTGACATAGTTCACTACAAGAAAATGGGTGTTTAGCGATAGAATATGGAGGTTTTCCATCAACAAGCGAATTTTTTGACGGAAATTACTAACTGAACGAGTTGTCAAAGAAACAGCTGTCGATAATCCTTAGCAACATAATAGAAATATTCCATCAATAATTTACAAACAAACAAAATTTTCTCCTCACTAAATATAGAGACGGAATTTTTAAGTCCGTCAGTTATTGAAAATCTATTGGAACATTTAGTGATAGTAAGTTATGTTCTATTGACAAATTTATCGACGTATATTATATGTACGTTGGTAAATTTAGCAACTATCAAGTTGTTGAAGTTCCGTCAAAAAATTTAGCGACGATACGTTCAATTTAATACTAAATTTATTGACAGATAATTTGGTCGATAAATGCACCGATATTGTTTTTTCATACATTTAAGTTGTAAATTTAATTTTGATTAGTAATCTTATGATTGATATTTAATTTCTACAGTTATCTGGTGATAATATATTGAATTTTTTCTACATTTAGTTTATTTAAATAGTAAGTTGAATAATAATATAAGGTAAAATTTATCTTAATTGATAATAAAAAATTATTATCTATAACAATAAATATGTAATTCTTATAAAATGACATGAAAGTAGCAAAACTAAGCTATGCAGTTGGTGAAGACGAATGGTTTGATAGGTGCAATGAGGTGTTGCCCCTCCCTTTCAACTTGTCCATCTCATTCCGAAGCTAGACTATGTACTCCATCGACTATTGCAACTGAGTTGCCAACATCTGTACTGTGCTCTCAAGCTGAACGACTCTGTCATTGGATGTCGACTGCCTATTAGATGTAGCTGTACTAGACATGAAGAATTGCGAATAGCAAGTGTTCACAAATGAACCTAAGCTGAAGATCCTTCCACGACAGTCCCTACCACCCATTGCATCAACATATGCTTAACTCTTGTCAACAGTTTCAGAGTGCTAAGACTATCGTTGAATGCCTTCTTGTATTTGGTCCTATTAGGAGGCAATGTTTATGTTAATAAGTGATAATTATTGAGAATTAATATTAAAACATAAATTTCACATACATTAAGTTCTCTACATCGGGCATTGACGAAGGTCACACTGTCATACTTCTTAGGGTGGGTGTGCAAAAAGAGTTGACGGGGTGTAAGCTTCATGCCCATAGACTTTTCTTGCATCCGAATCAAATGTTATAAGTGAACTACAATTTAAAAAAAATTCAGCAGAGTCTCCTCTATTTTTTTGATATTTACCCCCTGTTGAACAAAGAAAGTAACTTAAAAATATAACCATATATGGCACCAGACATTTATAACATTATTATTCTCCATAATACACATATATTTTCATTTCAAAATTCACACATCAAATTAAATTGAAATACATCAAAGTAAAAAAAAATTAGAATATAAATGTAAAGTGTAAATACTTACAAGTTTCTCCGCATGCTCTTAGTAGGTAATAGATCCTCCAGTGTATACGGGAAGACTCTCTCCCCCCCACCCTGGTCCTCTATGTCTGTTGGTAGAATTGCGCTCCAAAATAGACATTGCCTCGGGTGATGCCAAATATTACTGCCAACGACTCCATATTTCTTCAGATATATATAGAGGTCATACACCATTCTTGTGTAATGCACTAAGAAAGTCTATAACATGTACAAGCTCGCCTCTCCCATACTTTATAAATTACTGCATAAAATTTGGAAGAATTACAAACACAAATTAATCGCAATCATGATCATTTAATTGTGAATCAAAATCATCATCATCTTCTTTTTCTGAAGAATTATACTCAAACTCAGGCTCCTCTTTAAATATCTTGCCCTCCTCATCGTCTCTAGGAAAAATTTCAACAGATTCATTATTTGGATCGTTCAAAGGTTCATTTTTATCATATGTAATACATGCATTTATTTCATAAACATCTTCCTGAAATGGTTCACTTTCAATTCTCTTATTTTCTCTTTTTCCATGTAATTTAAAATCACCTCTAGGTTTTACTTTACAAATGGCCAACTAATCTGACTTATCTAATTGTAAGTTAGGAAAAGGGACGTAATACACTTGGATTGCTTACATCATCAACACAAAAGGTTCAAATTGTCTAAATTTTTTTCGCTAGTTGATTTCAATTATATTGTATCGGCTTTGCATTTTTGTACCAACATTAGGATTAGATCAAACCAGCCATATTTAAATATCACACTTCACTTTATTGGCAATGCAGGGTACTCAATTTCAAATATCTTAATAATTTTACTATAGTAATTTATCAATTCTCCTTGTATGCAAACCTTACTATTTACTGTTGCCATTCTATGACCATGATATTCTGTATGAAATTTATATCCATTAACGAAATACACCGGATATGATTTAATAGTTCGCAAAGGTCCTTTCGCAAATTCACATATGAACTTGTTCTCTATTAGATTTTCTGAGGTCTATAAAAAAACCATCTTAAATAGTATAATGTCATTTAAACACTTTGATATGATAATTCAACCATTTCAACAATTGTAAGTGAAAACTTACACATTTCTCGAACCATTGAGGAAAGTGTTTTTCAACTTCTTTATTAATATCATCATCATCTGTTTTTTGGGAATTAGCTCACGTAACCATTCCTTGTATAATCTAAAGGCATTATTATGTATTTTAGTTGTGAACAACACTAACTTCAAAAACCTAAAATCTCAATTTGAAAATCAACTTCAACTTACTACACGAAAGGTTGAACCTCTTGATAGTTCAATAAAATGTAACCATGGGCAACCTTTATTTCTTCCTCTGTTAACATTCTTTATGTTCATCCAAGATATATGAAAATGGATAAGTTACCATCAACATCACCCATTCCTCCCCATCGTCATTACGAGGAACTTTTCTTTTTCTTGTATGCAAATACGACTCAAAATAATATAAACAAAATGTACTTATGTCCTCCATTAAATAAGCATTACATATCAAACCTTCAACTCTAGCCTTACTTTTGACATTTTTCCTCAAGTGATGCAAATATCTACATTAGAAATAACTATTGATTTATAATTATATGATTAAAACATGCTATACCTCTAATTTAAACATTTATTATAATTACCTCTCAAACAGATACATCCATCGATATCGAACTGGACAATCAAGTTTAGCCCCGTGTGTTAAATGCATGGCTAGATGCTTCATGCAATCAAAGAATCCTAGAGGGAAAAACCTTTCTAATTTGCACAAGATTACTGGAATTTTCCTTTCTAGTTTTTCCATTTCAACCAACTTTATTTCAGATGATGTTAAGCTTTTGAAAAAAAAACTTAACTCTGTTATAGCTTCCCAAACCTTATTTGATAGTAACTTCTGAAATGTAATTGTAATTAGCCTTTCCATAATCACATGACAATCATGACTTTTCATCCTAAATTGCTTGTACTTCCTCATGTCCACACACCTTTCTAGGTTTGAAACATATCTATCGGGAAACTTTAGATTTTTCAACCATTCACATAAAATTTCCTTTTGTTTTTTTGTCCAAAGTGTAACATGTTTTCGGATATTTACTAGCGCGAATATCATTATATAACTCATTCCTTCTATAAAAAGGCTTCAAATCATCTCATGATTTTGCATTGTTCCTTGTCCTCCCTTCAATATTCATTATGGTATTGAACAAATTGTCAAAAATATTTTTTCAATGTGGATCATATCTAGATTATGACATATCAAATTAGTTTTCCAATATGGAAAATCCCAAAAGAGGCTTTGTTTTCTTCAACCAAAGTTTTTACTAAAGCTTATATTAACTTCATCTGCTTCAAGTTTTGTAACTTTCAATAATCTAATTCATCAATCTCTTGCAATATCTCTTCATCAGCTTTGTGAGGGGGAGGAGGTGTTTGTACTATCTTATTCTTATTGAAATTTTGTTTATTGCATCTAGATAGATGATTTAGAGGAAGAAATTTCTTGCGATTGTCAAACCAAGATGTTTTAACCCTATTTGGAAGATAAAATACATCAAAATCATTGCTATAATAAGGACAAGTCAATTTTCTTGCTGTGCTCCATCTAGACAACATAGCATACGCCAGAAATCACTAATAGTCCACATCGAAGGTGCTCTCAACACAAAATTTTGTTTAAGAGACACATCATATTCCCAAAGATGATGCAATTCAGATACTAATGGTTGTAAGAATACATCATATATGCCTCATTCATACATATCCATGAAGGCAAATTCTAAGGAGTAATTACAATTGGCTATGATGAATATTGTTGCCCGGATTGATTAAAAGGTTAGAATCCATTTGTAGACAATCCCAACCTAACATTTCGACTTTTAGTTGCAAACTTAGAATGGGTGTTATTAAAATGTTTCCATGCTAGTGCATCTGATGGATGGCTCTTTATTCCATCTTCCTATTCATGTTCATTACGCCATCTTATTTGAGATGTAGTAACATCAGAGGCATATAGTCTTTGAAGTCTTGGAGTTAGTGGGAAATAATACATTCACTTCCAAGGTACTAATTTCTGTTTGATAGTACGCTTTCTAGGTTTGAACCTCGATTAACCACAAAATTTGCAAAATTATAATTCCATGTCATCTCCCCAAAACAATATACATCATAATCTACAATGATCAATTTTTTTAACTGGCAAAACAAGATCCCTAATAAGTTTCTTCATATTGTAAAAAGTATTAACCATTGTATGATCAAGAGGCAATAATTCATTATACCAACTAAGAATTTTATCAAAAATTTGATCAGAGATATGCCCTTCAGACTTTATGTTCAATATTTGAGCAATTGAAGACAATTGAGTCATTGTCTCACAATTTGGCCACAATTCTTGGTCAGCAGATTATAGTAAGTCAAAAAACTATTCTACATGTGGGTTTGGTTCTTCCTGAAATTTTTATATTTTCCTGAAAGGTATAACCGGCTACATCGTAAATCATTTTGATGCAAGTATTTTCAGTTGCACCCACATTATTTGTTCTCAATGTAGTCCCCCTTCAAACTCATCCACGTGTATTGATGAGTTTACTTCATTACCCCTTGAGGTGCAACAAATCAATGGCTCCCCATGTCTTGTCCATTAAAAATAATTGGGAACAAACTTTTTTCTTAACAAATGGAGATTCACTTAATCAATAGGAAGAAAATGAATATGTTTGCACTTTTTACATAGACATTTGATCTTTAGGTCATCTATATATGCGGGTTGAGAATAGGCATAGTGAATAAAAGCTTCAACTCCCTCAACAAACTCAGGATTAATGAAATCATTAGGTGTTAATCGTCTATACACCCAAGATCTTTCAACATTACTCATTTATGCAAAACTGTTATTTAAAAAAGTGATTTCATAGTTAGTATCCTTCATTTCCCCTAAGTT
>JAOTAY010021686.1:0-10281 GCA_025629805.1 Erythroxylum baracoense | reverse complement strand
AATAGCAACAAATTTTAAAATATTTTATTTATTATATTAAAAATATGTTCTAGTTAATTTTCTTGTCCAACACTTATGTTAACGGTGAAATGAAGGTTTTTTATTTAATTTCTTAATAAGATTATGTTCCTTTTAACTTATTTGACATTGAAAACAATATTTTAGTTAATACCATATTTTCATAAAAATCAAAATATAGTTATTTTAAAAATTGTTCCTTAAAAATTTTTTTAGGCAAAGTTAAATTAGTTTATAGTATTGAAACATCAATAACAACATCTACTAGGAATCTCACTAAAACGTGAGGTCAGAACATATCTAATTTAATTAACTCATTCTTCAAAATTAGCTGGTTCGGTTGAATCAGCCAACCCAACCAGCTAATAACCAAATCAACCCAAACAACTTTTTCATAAAGTCAATAAGCTGAAACGGGTCGATTAGCTAAAAAAGAGTTTATCAGCTCTTTACTAAACAAACTTATAGTCTTACGTCTTCTTATAAGAAACCACCTTCTATTTTGAATTCAATATTAGCATGTGCTTGGAGATTTCGTATCTTTACAAGAAATATTAACTCATAGTCTTAAATCTTCTTATAAGAAATAGCCTTCTAATTTGAATTCAACATTAGCATGTGCTTGGAGATTTCATATCTTTGCAAGAAATATAACATTCATTTTTAGGGTATATTAAAATTTTTTTAAAATTTTAATATTATTTTAAACTTTAAAAAATTACGTTATCTAATTTTTTATTTGTTATGAAAATAACCCTATATTAAGTTTTGTGAAATTTTTATACTTATCACACAACTATCATGTGTCTATTATTTATCTAAATAATTATTAATAATTATTAACTATTAATTATTTTATTAAAATTTTAAATATTAAACTTAATTTTCTTTCTTCTTTGTAATCCATTTGCTTCTACTTTGAAAACCTAACCTAGGACTATCCTCTCATCCACAGATTTTAAGCCGACACATGACTAGCAACAAATTCAAATAGTTTTTCAAGCTCAGGCGCACATCTTATGAACTATCGGTTCCAAAAGTTATAGCTCGAATTCTGTCAAATAAAAAAGAAACAATATCACGCCAAAAAAAGAGCGACATTGATAATATAATGTGATAACACATGAAAGAAAGTGAAGATTCATGACATATCTGGAAAGATAATCACCTTAATAAGCTTAATAAAAGTTATCAGAAGGCCCCAATGGATGGGGTTGATTAAAGATTAATGACTCCAGCAACATTCTTGTAATCTCTTATATTCCTTAGCTTGCAACACTGTTCATAATAACACTACAGAACAGCATCATCATTGCTTCTCCGCAAGTCCACTGCTCATAGCACTCTAAAGATCGTAGTTCATAGGAAGATTGGCAATAACCATCCTCCGTTGCTCTACTGTGACTGGTTCAGGTGCTATATGAGCTACTGGGCTCCATGGGGCTCGTCTCCCAATTGTCACCTCATACACATCGATGCTTTTGAG
The DNA here is from genome assembly GCA_025629805.1 of Erythroxylum baracoense. Classification (NCBI taxonomy): domain Eukaryota; kingdom Viridiplantae; phylum Streptophyta; class Magnoliopsida; order Malpighiales; family Erythroxylaceae; genus Erythroxylum; species Erythroxylum baracoense. Next base: position 8,777 of record JAOTAY010021686.1, on the reverse strand, counting down.
GATACCTTATCAGCACAGAGAACAAACGAATACTCGGTCTAAACTTATTCTATATTAACTCTCTCCAGTTATTAAAACGTCGTAGTTTTTGCTTAAATTTTAAGCGATTCAGTTACTTAAATATAATTGTCATGCCCATAATATAAGTGTCATGGACGTGACCCAAATCACAGGTGTGACATTTCGTGAGTCTTTTTTATTTTTTATCATTTTAATTTTAATTGTAATAATATTATTCTAATAAAAAAATAATTTTAATTTTAATTATGCTATCATTAATTTTATAAAAATGATAAAAAATAAAAAATAAAATAATTGGCTTATGTCACAGGACTGACATTTAAGTTACACTTATGACACATTTTCCTTTTATTATTTAAACTTTATTTTTTAAATAAAATTTATAAGATAAAAAAATTTAAATTTTAAAAATTGATGCAGGTCGATGTTGGGTAACAACATCAGAATTTTGGATGACAACATATTGGGGAATCTGGGGCTTTTGGGTGAGATTGTGGTTGGAGATATGACAAAGGATGGTGGTGGTATGGTGTTTGTGTTCCAGTAGTTTTGTTTGTTTCATTGCCGCGACTTGTTCTTTGTAAAGAATTTTAACTCTTCTGTTATTTCTTTTTGTAGTTCATCATCAGATGGTGATGACTATGGTGATTCATTGAAGGTCTTAGCACATGTAAATACTTGGATTGTATTCCATGTACAATATCAATTACTTCCACGAATGTTGTCAAATGAATGTAAACTTCAGTGTCATTTGCATGGAAAAAAACTTAGTCCTACTGCTAATTAATTCTTATTGGAAAACATTTTTCTAGTGATATGAACCTCCACTTTTGGCTTGCTACGCACACTAATAGCAGTAGATTTCTTTTACAGATGACTGTTGTTGATGCTTATGTTGGCGGAAGAAGGATTAATCCACCTAAAAAACAAGTCACAACTGTCTCCTTTGTTATCCTCTTTACTCATTGAAGGCATTGCACATAACACAAATGGCGCTGTTTTTATTCCGGAGGCAAGTTCATATAATTAATTCTATTTGTTTTTGCTAATTCTTTCCCTTCATCAGTTTGTGAAGAGTTTGAAGCAATTAAGAGCATTAGATCATCATAGACTGGTAATACTCTCTGGCAGGGTGGGAGAGAACATGAGGTCTTTGGATCACCATTAGAAAAAGCTATTCTAGTATGGGCATTCAAAGTTTTTTCCGTGCTGTTTTAAGTTGCTTACTTTTTTAGGGGGTACACTTTTCATTGTTTGCAACTGGGAATGAATTTTGACAATATCCTCTCTCAATCTACCATTATCCTTGTATTCCTTTTCAACTTATAAAAAAAAAGAGAGGCAGTGTTGTAATAAAATGGGTAATTTGGTTATACTCACAAAATGCAATGCTGATCTAATAGTAAACAATATCATATTCTAATTGGGCACAATCATTCTTGCAATTAATACATCCAGAATCTGGCATATAAGTTTATTATATTTGGGATTGGCCTAAATAATCATCTGCAATTGATATAATTATGACCGGTATATAAAGCATTGCTTTTTCATATTTCAAATCACAATGTGTGCTTGACTCAAAGATTTATCTTACAGCCTGACTCTCAAGTGCAGTTACATTGGAAAGGGGCTGCTGAAATTGTACTAGCCTTGCGTGAAAAATACATTGATGCAAATGATAACATAGAACTTATAGATGAAGAAAAAGTTAGTGAGAATGTTTACATTTTATGATGGGAACTATCAGATGTTTCCTTATATTGAAACTGGCCTTTAGTTGCAGTTGTCTTTTTTCAAGAAATCTATAGAAGATATGGCTTCTGTAAGTTTGCAATGTGTAGCTATTGCGTATAGGTCTTATGAATGCATAAAATTCCAGTTAGTGAAATTTTTTTTATTGATTGATCAATGTCCACCGTTCAATTTCACAGATGGGTTTCATAATGTTGTTCAAGTTAGCAAGGTTCCTATTTTGTTGGTTCCACAAACCCTGTACCAATCACTCTAAATTCAAGACAAGGATATTATTTCCTCTATAATGCACTATTGGTCAAAACCTGTTAATGTCCCAGCATCTGCCCTAACACCTCCTTCGTCGTCTTCGTCGCCTTCCCCATCTTAAATCATTAACGACTTACACAGTTAGACCATGCCTACACTTTAGCTACTTTTTGCTAATATTTTTGTTACCCTACACTCTAGCTACTTTTTGCTAATATTATTGTTTTAGCAATACCATTTTCATTTTGGTTCTTAAAGTATAGAAAAATAATATTGTTAGTTTTCTTGATATTTTAAGAGGAATATTTGTTCTACATCGGCCATCGATGGGTGTGTTTATTTTCTATTCTTTTTCCCTGTTTATTTCTTATATAAAAATGGAGAAATATGTATTGATTCATCATCTCTATAACTCTTTAAAATAAGCCAAAATGACAAAATTTGACATCATGGCATAAATGTTAATAGTTATTGAGTTGGGAAGCCCTCATGTTAATAAATTTTGGTTGTCTTTACTTAACTAAACAGTTTAGCTTACCAACCAAATTCAACCCAAAATCTGCACTTGCATAAAAACACAGAGGTATGCAATAAATACTTACGTCGTCGATTTTGAGATGCGACATGGCTTAATAGGTGATAACATTAGATTATCTGACATAAATCTTTGCAATAATTAAGTGGAAATATCTAGTAATTGAGAATTATTGAGTGGATTAATTGAGTGGGAGAATCCAGTATAAAAAGATTTGATCACAAGTTGACATAAATTTGCTCATATCAAGCTGGTGGTTCATTTATAACTTCACATCCTTAAACTTGAGGAGCTCGAGAAAATAACATATTCACTATTAACATTAAATTTACTGACACAACTGACTAAATCTTAAATTTTGATTTTCCTATTAATCCACAATTTATGCTTCTATAAAGATAATTTAAGAACATGAACAAACAAACAGGAGTATGCATGTCACATCAAGTCCCCTTTTTTAGTTCTAAACAATTAAATCTTATTGTCAAGAAAACAAATGAAAAAAACCACATTGACAAAAGTTAATTCTATAGTCCACCTACTAAACTATAGTATTTCCCCGTGTTTTCAATTATTGCGTAAAGCAGAAGATTTCCAATTTATCTTCCCTTGTTTCTTTCCCTTGATATTACTTCATTTTTTCCGGAATGGGAAAGAAATAGGGTTTTGTGTATTTTCATTATTAATTTTTTTATGGGTCAAGTTTAAAGTTTTCTGTATTTCTCCATCGTAATTATGAATACTTCCTTTTCAATTTGAAGGCTTGACGTCAAGTTTTTTATTTACAATCCAAATGTTCAATTTCAGATAAAAACCTATCATGTTTCTATTGTCTCTATCTTCAAGATTATATTATTACTAGAAGGAATAGCTATTGGCATTAACCTTATGTTCTACCTAATCATAGGAGATATTCTACAATGATGCTTATGTTGGATAGTTTTTGAGAGCTAAAGGTGATAATGTGAAGAAGGTTCCAAAGAGTTTAAGGGCTTCCCTTTCTTGGAGAGATAACATAGTGATTGGTATTGTAACAACAACCTCCATTATCATATGATTACTACAATAAAATTTTGTAGATAAGTTTTTGCTTACCCTTTTCTTGCTACTTCTCAGTCTTTTATTTTTCATAATCATTCATTTTCCTTTTTGTTCCATTGGCCACGAGTTCAAAATAAGGAACAAACATTAGCTCAAAATTTATCAATCGCTCTATTTTTTGATTACTTTTTGTTTTCTAATTCTTGCTTTTGCAATGAAGAAAACTTTATGGAAAACAAATTTTCTACTGAGCTTTACAGAAGGAGTCGCCTATATAGTCAGTCAAAGACCTATTTTGGTTACTTTCCAATCCACCGTTTCCCTCTTATATCACTCTCTACATTTTTTCTAACTGAAGGAAAAAAGAAACAGTACTTTGCATTTGTTACATATGTACTTCTTCAAAGGCTTTACTATTCCTTTATTCCCATTAGTTACAGAATTTTTGTGTTAAACAAGACTATTGGAGGTTCCATTCACCAAAGTTGTTAGTGACTTTATCAACTTTTAGATCATACCTCCATTTCCATTTCTTTTTGCTTCTTAAGTCATTATATCAAAATTCTTTCTCACTTTATTTTCTACAGATTCACACACTTCCTCGTGTTTACTTTTGAGGTGGTTGTTTTAACCATACCAAGAAACGACGAACAATTTGTACTCCTTTTCGATGCAAATATGTCCATTTCTTCCAAATTTTTGTTAATAACCTATAAAAGTTTAGGGACATGTAACACTCTTTGCTCCGGCAAAAATGCATGAGCTTAAACTCAGAACTCGACTATATTCCCATGCAATGTCCGAATCGTCTCTTGATGTCACATCTTCATTGTTCCATTATTACGCGTGAAAGAGTTAATGGACTTATTTATTGATGGATTTTTGTGTTGTTTATAATGTTTCTCTTACAAAATTTCTTACTTTACTAATTTTAACCTTTAGATAAAAGTGACCTTCTTACTTGATTTACAAATAAATGTTCTACTTGATGAATTGTTAAAACAATAGTTTGCATAGAAAATTTCACGTTTTTAATATGCTCAATTGGATCATAGTGACATAAAATCATCTTTTTGTTTCTTCTAAAGCTGTATTCACCTCAGTAGCATATTGCACTCATATATAGTCCATTTATTGACCTCTATCTTGATCTTTTCAAATCTTTACATTTATAAAATATGTTGTGTCTGCAATACAATTAATATTATTGCCTAATTTCTTGATTTCTTGAAAACCTTATAATTGAATTTAAATCAATAATTGGGTGTGGGTGTCGCACTAGCATTTGTTTTCTTATAGTTTGTTCATCTTAACTTCTTAGGCTTCTTTAGGTATGTTTCAACTTTTACGGATCTTCTACTGCTAACACTGAGAATTGTCGGAGAGTACTACCTATGCAGGCTTTACAAGGCGTTTGTAATCAACCCACCATCTCTATTTTCTTATCTATGGAAGGTAAAATTCAAATTTATCTTGCTAATTCTTCGATCTTTTAATGTCATGTCTTGTTCTCTACAATAAATATCTTAAACCCTTTTAATTGTAGGACCTACAAGAGGCTATTACTGTTGACCTACTCTCGTTCTTTTCTTTACCTTTTTTTTGTTAATTTTCTATAATGAGGTCTTCTACTAACTCATAACTCAAATGTTGCTTGCTTAATAATTGTGGAATGTGAATTATTGCAGGATATTCGACCATTTGTTGAGCTATCGGTGGTCACAGTGGTGGTATCTTCACTAGACTTTGAAGAATCATTAGAGTTCTATGATTTTCGCAGTAACTCACGAGTCTCTTCCCTCCGATTTGAGCCTTATTCAATCAAACAAACAACCAAGGATGGCTCATGCTCATCTTCAAGGTTTTCGTTTATTGTCTCGAAACATTTTAACTCACTCACACCATGGTATCTTACTTTGACTGGCCTGATTGCTATGAAAATGTATGCCGCCAGTAAATCTCCTTTGGGCTCGACACAAATCCCCTACAATGCGGGGTCCATCTTTTTTGCATCATCAATTGCTACAACATCACGTCAAAGCATCAACGGTTACACAAGGCCTATCAACAAAAGTTATTCCCTCTGACCCAATGCCGTACCATAGCCAACTCCATGGCCTTCTTTCCTTCAATCACCAGCCATGTTTTTCAAAAAGAACTGCAAGACTGACAAGGCTCATCAGTCTTTCTTATCGTTCCTAAGATTCTACAAATGGCCCTACGACGAAATCCTTTATAGGTTAAAAATGCATCCCCCATTTAGTGGTCTCATCTCTATCGTACCACTTTATCTCAAGCGACACCAGGTGTCGATATCATAAAGGTTCTAATCCAAGAGTTTAGACCATTAGTAATAAAAACTTCATTATAATTTGAGATTTAACAAAGAAGAAAAGGTTTGTTTTTTATGTTTTCCTCTGATTTAGTAACTTGCAGGTCTTTTGATTAAGTTTGTAAGGAGGACTAAAAAAATAATACTCATGCATATGATAAGTTGCAAAAAGTGATTTAAAATCAAGTTAAAAATTAAAACTAAAATTACAAGTACACATAATTAAAAATCAAGGTAATTAGATACTGTTCACTCAATATTAAGGCCTACAATGCTAAGTTTGAATTAGCATGAGATGATTTGCCTGCACAATCATTTATATGCCAAAGAAATAACCATTGAGAGAGGATTGAAAGGAAATGATAGAACGCCCTCATTTTGTAATAAAATTCCGAATCATTTCAGTTAGTTTTTTAAATTGGAATTCGTTTCAAAATTTATTTAATTCAAATTTAAACTATTAAATTCGAGTTTACGTACATACTGTTTATTAATTATGTAGACATAAGTGAATCTTGTTGGAACATATATATGCTATCTAATAGCTTAAAACCCTAGAGATGTGCTTGTTTGGATGAAAAGAAAAATAGCTTCTTCGTAGGGATGAGCTGTCCTTTTCTTTAAATATTCTGCGCAGTAGGATCTTCTCCCTTATTTTACAAATCTTCTTATATGAATTAAATCTGCTGAACATGATCGTAATCCAATGAGGGAGAATTTTAGCAACATCATAGTAATGATTTTATAGGTAAAAAGAATATTTTATTCCTTTTTTACATAAAATGTTGTTAATTTTGTTTAAAAAAAGGTTTACTTACATGCAAGGGTTAATATAAAAAATAAAATTTACTTAATTTTGTAATATTAACTCAAATTTTAAAAAGTGATGCTAAAGTACCCTAACTTTTAATTTTTAGGAAAATTGTCTAATATTAAATTTTTTGTTAATATAAATAACATAATGAGTTACGTTAGATTATTATTTTTGTTAAATAGCTACTATAATCATCGAAAATAACCTCTCTATCAGGTAGAGATAAAGTTGTATACTACTAGACCTCTCAAAATCTCGCACTTTAGTAGGATTCCTACTGAGTGTTATTGTTGTTATTATTAATTACTACAATATGTCATATATTGTAATTTTACTACTTATAAAGTTTATTATTCAATAAAATAAAAATATGAAACACCTTTAAAAATTTGTGCATTCCTGAATATGTTTTACTTCATAATCGTTTTATATAGTAAACTTTTTAAAGTTCTTATAACTTTTAAATATAATAAAAATGTATTTAATTAATTCAAATAGTATTTATTGATTGACTAATTAAAATATAATAAATTGATTGATTGGTAAAAATATAGTTAACACATATAAAAATATAATTAATTAAAAATATAATTAAAATATAATTAATTGATTAATTAATTAAAATTATGGCAATAGTTCAACATTTATTGTAAGTGTTATAGATAGTGAACTTGGGAAGAACAAATGTAACTGGACCGCTTAAGAAAATCAAGATAAAAAATAGATATGGAAAAGCTAGTTAGTTTGTTTAATAAAAGAACAAATGTAACTGGACCATTTAAAAAAATCAAGATAAAAAATATATGCGTATGTAGAGAACTCCAAACTCCCCTGCTTAACCAACATTTTTATCAATCTGTGACTCTCATTAGTTTCAACTTGAATATAAATGCGTTCTTTTGGACAACCACACCAAATACTCCCATGCCTTTATTATTATTCATTTAAGGGACTTATGCTTAGTTTGGGGCAGCGGTGGCGGTTGATAACTTGCTGAAATCAACCTGCTAAAATGATAAGTACTTATTCTCAATAAGTATTTATGTGTTTGGGATTACTGTTTTGGTAACTGCTGAAACGTGAAAATAGGTGTTTGGCAATGCGGTTGCGGTTGCTGAAAAGAGATAAAATAACTAAAGAGCCCATTGATTTAATAAACTATTAATTGTTGTATAAATAATTTTAAAATATATTATTAGTCATATAAATTTAAAATTATAAGTAATAAAATATTAAATTAAAATAAGAAAAATATAAATAAAATAAATTTAGTGGGATATTTCATAAATTTAGGTACCTGTAATATTATATAATTAAAATTATAAATAGTTGAACTTACCTTTTGTTATTTGAAGGTATAATGAAAAATAATAATTATCAGAAGATTATTAATAAAAAATAGAATTTCTATCACAGAAGCACTTTCCTACCACAACCCTCTTTCTACTTATGGATTTCTGCGGTGACACCGAACTTTCCTCCGACCTCCAGTTGTTCGCCCGCAAATCCAAACATGTGACTGTGTTTGGAAACTACTGTGGATAATTACTTATCTCCACTACACCGCAGATCCAAGCGCAACCTAAGTCATTCTGAACTTATTATTAAATAAAAATCATTTTATAAATATCAACTAATTTCTGACCACGCAATTTTTTTACTATTTATAATATTAATGACAATCTATATTTACTAATTGTGACTTAATTCGTGCAAAAGAACTTGGCTAATTCATTTCATTTTTCCTTTATTTATAGTTTTCTCTTTGTTCAATTTATTTTATCAATTAAGATTATTAATCTCCAATTATAGTTACTTTTGAAAAATAAAGATATTTTAATAAAAGTTTAAAACATTTAAAAGTTTAATATATTACTTTGTCTGACTCTAAAAGACTACAATATTTATACGGCACACAATCTTATTACGTTATTTTTGTTTAATTGATAAATTATTGAAAGTAGTTATTTAACAACTGTTGAATAAGCATGCATAGGTTTAAATTATATTTTCCGTAATTTTCTTAAATT
>JAOTAY010021684.1:0-10282 GCA_025629805.1 Erythroxylum baracoense | reverse complement strand
AAAGCAACTTAACTAAGTGACACTTGTCACTTTCCTAATACCTAAGCTCTAACTTAGTTTCTTTTGAACCTAACTCCTTTAACTCTCATCTTTACAATCCAACTATCTCCAAATCTTCTTTTGATTTCTTTTTCCTATTTTCTATAAATTTTTTCAAAATTTATTCCTAAATTCACCAAAATTCACAAATCTCACAATTCTGTTAACCAATAATATTTTCAACATAATTAAATTCAAAATTCACTAAATTTCCAAAAATCACAACTCAATCTAATTATACCCGGAATTATTCATGAATGCATTTACAATTATTTCCATGTATAGAAAATTTCACTATTCATGTGTATGTGTATGGCATATTATGCATGAGCATGAAAAAATGCTTTTCTAAGCTCTCATTGATCACTCATATTTACTATTTTAACCTTCCACAGATAATAGGATGTTACATATATAGTGACCTTCTTTTCCTTTAAGGGATGGGAAAAGAAAAATAAAAATGTCACCAAAAGGAAATATGTGTTGTACTTGAAGAAGATGCAGAGCTGCGTAAGACTACACCATCTTTATAGTCGAAGCTAAACTAATTTTGCAGGTTCAAGTGTGGACCGCCTACCTTTCTACGCCACACACATATGCCAAGTATGGAGCTTTCGATGAAATGGGTTTTTGGATGAGAAGAAGAAAAAGAATACGCTGATAACAAATAGTTTTAGAGAGGCTTGAACGAGTTTTGATTGCAGAGAATTGGAAAGGTTAGAAAGGAGCAAAGGTGTATACATATATGAAGAGTAAGAGAGGTAGGGACAAAGGTTGGTGATCCAAGGGTGTTGTAACCTAACACGTGTATAGGCAACAACGTAATCATTCCAAATGGGGAAACTAGTTTCTGTCAGTAACTAGGAAACTAGTACTAAAACAAGATAAAAAATTTAAGAAAAACATGTAATTCAATTTACTATGCTTTGTAGTGTTCACATCCCTCTTTCGGGTGGGCGTCTAAGATGTACACGTTGTTAGAAGCTTCCAAAGGAGGGGTCAAAGGGAGATCACACACAATCAGGCACAAATCACGTACATAATTAAGAGTAGGATAATGCAGAATACTTTCCTTGTATAGTGTAAATAGTGTAATATATAGGAGACATTGTACACAGTATCGATTATGAATGAAAATGGATTTGATTCCTTCCCAAACTCAATATGTTACCATGTAAGATGGTATCAGAGAAGCTAACGATCCCACTTAGTGATCGAAAATCTACTTCATCATTTGAAATTCACATTTCAACCTATCTATCCAAATCAGTTTTTTCCAGAACCCATAATCAAGCCGGTGAACTCAGAAAAAGTTCATCACTGTCCAACCAGAGAAATAAACCTGAAACCATAGCCAAAAGATGTCAACCAATAGCACTGCTACATCTGAGGGGGTAATCCCAGATGAACTTACCCTGTAAATAGCCAGAATACTAAAAAATGGTATTAGTACAGTCCAGACCATAACATCTAGTTTAGAAAAGGTGATCATCAGCATCAAATTAAATGGGGAAAATTATCCCCTGTGGGCACGACTCATGAGAGTCAAAATTGGAGTCCGAGAGTGCACAGGTCACATCACTGGAACAACTCCAGCACCAGCAACCTAAGACCTAGGTTTCCTCTGATGGGAACAGGAGGATTTAGGAGTTTTTTCTTGGATCCTTCAAAACATAGAGCCAAATTTAATCAATAACGTTGAGGAATATCAGTCTGCCAAGGCACTTTGGGACGCTTTGGCCGTCACATATGGAAGCGGTGGGGATGCTTTGCAGATCTATGACTTGCACAACCAAGCAAGCCGTCAGATTCAGGGTGATCAAACAATGGAGCAATACTAGAATTCACTGCAATCCCTGTGGCTCGCAATTAACCGAAGAAGACCAAATCCAATGAAGGCAGATGAAGATATTACAATGTTCAACCAAATCACTCAAAAGCATCGACTGTTCAATTTCTTGGGGGGTCTCGATGGCAAGTATGATGCCATTTGCTGGGAAATTCTCCGTTTGGAATCACTCCCATCAATTGAATCGGCATAGGAATGGTACGAAAGGAGGCCGCCAGGCTTTGCATTTTGAAGCCGACAACCAACAAAGATGTAGACTCGTCATCATCTGGGGGAATCAGCACTGGGTTAATCTCCAAAAATTTTGGCAAAAAATCACAAGGGCGAGGCTAGAGGAATCGGTCGGAATACACTGAAAAATCGGGCAAACCATGGGTGGACAAATTCAAACTTCACTGTTCTCACTGTGGAATGTCTAAACATACAAAAGAGACGTGTTTCAAGCTGGTGGGCTTCCTGGAATGGTGGGAAGATGGTCACAAGCTGGGGAAACCGAACAATACTAAGGCTACCATCGTCGTGGGCAATTAGGAGGTCATCGACAGCGGCGATGGTGAACTAGATGAGAGAACCAATGGCAGGGACGAAGGCAGGAAAGGCTTTGTGGCATTAGGGCTTGGAGGAGGCTGCGACATAAAGGAAGAAAATGGAGACAACGCAAGAGGTAAAGGGTTTGGGTTCCAAAATTTGGGCCCAAACCCTTCTATTTTAAACCCTAGACATTTTAGTCCAGGGTGTTTTAGTGAATTCGAATCTGCCCATAATGATTTGCCAGAATTACATCTTGGTGATAAATGTTTGAAAATTGAGCAAAATGAACCTCCAGCTCCTAAGTCCTTGACCAGCAGTCCCCCAATGATTGAAAAATCTGAAATAAGCCCAATTAAATCTAAAATGGCCCAAAATAGCCCCTCAGCTTTTGCAATTTGTAATAAACTCCCAGAAAAAGACAAAACGTAGATTTTTGACTGCGGGGTCACCGATACCATGACCTACGACCCCGCAGACATCACGGACCCTTGTACGACCCCAAAAACAAAAATCCACATAGCCAATAGGGGTTTTTCACTAGTTAAATGGGCGGGAATAGCTGAGATATCTCCAAAGATCAAGTTGAAATGCTTATATGTGCCCACACTAGCCTGCAAACTTCTGTCTATCAATCAAGTGACTCGTGAACTCAATTGTCGAGTACTCATGTACCCCAATTTTTGCCTTTTATAGGACATTCTTACACAGGAGATTATTGGGCATGGCACTGAGCAAGGAGGGTTGTATGTGGTCGATGAGGTTGCTCAACAGGGTGTTGCTAGGCTGGCTCACAGAACGATTGAAAGACAACTCTGACTTTGGCACCGCCGGTTAGGTCATCTATCATCAGGGTACCTTAAGATGTTATTTCCTTCATTGTTTTCCAATAATACACACATGTCATGTGCGACTTGTATTTTAGCCAAAAGCCAAAAAACATCATTTCATCCCGTAACAATCAAGTTGAGTTAATTTTTTCTTTAATACACTCTGACATCTGGGGTCCAGCTCCAAATTCTAATAATTCTAAATTTTGATATTTTGTTCTGTTCATTGATGATTACACTCGCATGACATGGCTATATATGTTGAAAAATAAGTCTGAAGTTTATGATAAGTTCATCTTGTTTTATCACATGGTGCACACACAATTCAATAAAAAATTCAAATCCTTCGGTCTGACAATCGGGGCGAGTATGTCAATCATACCCCAAACAGTTTTTCAGCCAAAATGGAATCATACATCAAACCACTTGTCCCAACACACCTCAACAAATTGGTGTCGCAGAACGGAAGAACCAAATTATCCTTGAAATGACCATGGCTCTCATGATTGAGTCTAAAGTACCTCAATACTACTGGCCTGAAGCTATGACAACCGCTACTTACCTTCTAAACAGACTACCCACAAAAATCCTCAACCTCCAAACACCTTTACAAGCCTTAGCCACTCATACCAGCATACCAGCCACATTAACCCTACCGCCTCACATTTTTGGCTCATCAGTATTTGTCCATATCCCAAAAACTGACTGAACCAAACTCGACCCATGTGCCCTTAAATGTGTTTTTATAGGGTATGCAGTTCACTAAAAAGGGTATCGATGTTATCACCCACCTTCTCGTCGCATGTACATCACCATGGATTTCAATTTTGTTGAGTCAGAATATTATTACTCCGCACCACTCAGGAATCAGGGGGAGAGTCATAGTGAGGGTGATTCACTGAGATGGTTGTTCGGGCCAGTGTTGTCCAAGGTTGTTCCAACAGAACCTGCGTGCGATACCACTGAACCGCCGTCTGACACCACAATACAACTCAATGAACCAGAACCACCAAACTAAGAACCTTTCATGTTAGATGTACCTGAGGTAAGAAACTTTTCTGATGATTGCTCTACTGAAACTGAAACTAACCATGACAGCAGTTCCACACCAGAGGTAATAGTTGAGGGGGAGGAACGATATGTATTGCCACCAAGGAGCAATAGGGGTATACCTCCAAAGAGATACTCACCGGAGCATAAACCACAAGCCTCCAAATATCCGATGGGCAACTTAGTCAGGGGGAGCTTGTCAGAAGAGGCCAAGGTATTCACAACAACCTTGTACATTGAAGAGATTCCAAGGAATGCGCTGGATGCAAAATCCCAGAAAAAATGGCGAGAGGTGATGCAAGCTGAGATGGATGCATTAGTAAAGAACGAAACATGGGAGGTTTGTGACCTACCTCCAGGAAAAAAACCAGTCAGCTGCAAATGGGTGTTCACCATCAAACACAGAGCAGACGGGACTGTTGAAAGGTACAAGGCAAGGCTGGTAGCAAAGGGTTATATATAAACCTATGGTGTAGACTACTCGGAAACATTTTCTCCAGTAGCCAAAATAGACACCATTCGAGTTCTCTTCTCTGTGGTGGCCAACCAAGGGTGGCCCCTTCACCAGTTTGATGTAAAGAATGCATTTCTCCATGGAGAACTGAAGGAAGAGGTGTATATGGAAGGACCGTTAGGGTTTACAGAAGGGTTTCAGAGAAACAAGGTATGTCGATTGAAGAAGGCACTGTACGGACTAAAGCAATCTCCAAGGGCTTGGTTCGGTAGATTTACAATGGAAATGAAGAGATACGGATACAAACAGAGCAACTCCGATCATACCTTGTTCCTCAAGAAAAGGGGAAGACTAATAACTTGTCTGATCATATATGTCGATGACATGTTCATAATCTAAAGCGATTCAGAAGAGATCAAAAAGCTGAGAGGAAAGCTATTTGAAGAGTTCGAGATGAAGGACCTAGGAGGACTCAAATACTTCCTAGGGATTGAAGTCTTAAGGTCAAAGAGTGGAATATTAATCTCACAAAGAAAATATGTCTTGTATCTATTGGCAAAGACAAGGATGGTTGACTGCAAACCGGCAGAAACTCCAATTATGGTCAACCATGGACTCAAGATGATAGAAGTAGGAGAACTTGCAAATAAAGAACAGTACCAGAGATTAGTGGGCAAACTAATATATCTCGCCCACACTAGGCTGGATATAGCTTATGCTGCGGGAGTGATAAGTCAATTTATGCACAGCCCGCAGATTGAACATATGGATGCTGCGCTAAGGATTGTGAGGTATCTGAAGGGATCACCAGGCAGAGGAATTATCTTCAAATAGAACGAAAACTTAGAGATACAGGCATATACGGATGCTGATTAGGCAGGAAATCCAAATGACAGATGATCAACAACTGGATATTTCACGATGGTAGGGGGAATCTTGTAACCTGGCGAAGCAAGAAGCAAAAGGTGGTCGCCTTATCCAGTGCAGAAGCTGAGTTCAGAGGAATTGCTCGTGGGTTAACAGAAATACTTTAGCTTAAGAAATTGATGACCGAAATAGGGTTTCCATCTCAGAAAGTGTGCAAGTTGTTATGTGATAATAAAGCAGCCATAAGTATCTCAAAAAACCCGGTCCAGCACGATCGAACAAAACATGTTGAAGTTGACCGACACTTTATCAAAGAGAAATTGGGAGGAGGACTAATCGAGTTACTATTTGTTGGTTCAGAAAACTAGCTGGCAGACATACTTACAAAGGCAGTAAATGGAAGGACCTTCAATAAGACATTGTGCAAGTTGGGTATTGGTGATCCCACTACTCAACTTGAGGGGGAGTGTTAGAAGCTTCCAAAGGAGGGTCAAAAGGAGATCACACACAATCAGGCACAAATCACGTACATAATTAAGAGTAGGATAATGCAGAATACTTTCCTTGTATAGTGTAAACAGTGTAATATATAGGAGACATTGTACACAATATCGATTATGAATGAAAATGGATTTGATTCCTTCCCAAACTCAATATGTTACCATGTAAGACACGTTACTCTACTATAGGAAAATAGCACGTTAAGGTTTTACTTTCTAAAACGAAACTTGTTTCAAGAGGGGAAAAAATAGCCGCTTTCATGTTTTGTTTGGAAACTACATCTATACTTCCTGGTAAAGAAGATTTTGTATAGATGTATAGATGTAGTTTCGAAACAAAATGCTATACAGGAGATATATCCAGGGAAGTAAAGCCTTATGAACATATGAATTACTGATCTATAGTAGCATTGTGTAGCTACTAGCTACTCCACAAACCTTAGAAATAACATATATAAATTTTATGCTAATCTATGAATCCTGAAAAGGCATATATTCGTAAACTTTTACAACTAAGTGAACAACAGATGCTTTTAGTATCTGGTGTTCAATATATGAACAGAAAAAAAGCAATCATTTAAAATGAGAACATCAATCCACAAATCTTCTCCAAACAGGGTGTTGCTTCCACACTCTTTCAATCATAAGATCAATCAGCACATTCTTAGCCTCAGGCAACAGTTTCAGGTCAAACCAGCCCATTATAAGTATCCAACCAGCAAAGAAGAAGAGTATGTAGGCATGCATATGGCATAACGTTGATAGGAAAGCCTAAGCTACAAGGAACATGCAGAGCATGTTTGTGCTAACTGAAAATGCAAAACCTGCAGGTCTTGACTTTACAGGGAATGTTTCACTTAGTATCAACTAACCAAAAGGATCCCATGACCATGCGAAGGACATAACATATACACACACTAACACCATAACAACTTCTGCTAGTGACTTCATGAGCGAACCATCATTGGCAAGTAAAATACCATAATAAAACCAATTGTGATCTACATAACAACGTAAATAGTAAGTCAGTAGCATGATTAGGAGAGCCCAAAAAAAAGATTTGATTTATACCATTGATATGAACATCTGTACACAAGCTTAAAGAAGCAATTTCCTCCTTCTGACCTTATCTACAGTATAGATTGAAACCAAGGTACTCAACACATTAACGATTCCAATGATGATAGTAGACAATAGTAGAGCATCATTCTAGTACAACGTATGTATTCTTTGGTGACGTTTTTTCTTTTTCTTTTCCCATTCCTTAAAGGAAAAGAAGGTCACTATCTATCTACCAGCAAAGTTAGATATATAACCTTGAAGAATTTCCTATTTTTTGGGTGTAGAAACTAATATATATATATAACTAGGAAGCATTTTCTGCTTCTAACAACCAACAATGGTTTCCTTTACCTTTGTTGATTCTTTTTAGAAATATACAATGCACATGCTTATTACCTAACCTTTGTTATATAAGTTGTTCACGTATTAATATTAGTGTAAAATAGCAAAAGGATCTTTTTTCCATTCATGGTTTTTTTCTTCTTCTTCTTTCATGCCTCTTTACTCTTCTTCTATTTCCTCTAATCCATAACTTACACGCATGATGGAATACTTCAATGAATATTAGGGTTTAAATTAAGGAAAGTGTCAGAAAATAGGTCACGAAAATGTCACGTAAAATATCTCACTCAGACTTAACAGCGCGTGTGTGACAGTACCAAATTTTCATCCAAAATAGCCTAATATTAAGCAAACTCGATAATGTTTAGACCTTAATTGAGCATATTATAATGTTTGGCCCTAAATTGATCAAACCCAAAAACTTTTGGCCCTAAATTGGGCATTAGCCTTATCTATGTTATTGAGCTTTAATTTTGTGTTTTTGAGGTGTCTTGATGTGTTTGTTAGTGTTTGAGATCAAATATCAAAGAAAGAAGAAGATTTAGAGGAAGCCTGACGGAGGACCCAGGGCCATAATCGTGACAGAGATCTTTTCGTCATGCCATGATTATGGCCTGGGGCCAAGATTATGACAAAGACCATTTTAGTTAGCCATGATCGTGGCCAGCATGCAGACAGACGCGAACTGACCTCTCGAGTTTAGTTTTTCATGGGTTATTTCAAACTTTTGGGCTTGAGTAAAACCTAGTTTTTACCCTAATTTGAAAATACTATAAAAGAGAAGAAATGACTTCGATAAGGAGCCTCCATTTGCTACATTTAGGAAAAAACCAAGGAAGAGGAAGAAGGAAGAGAGAGAAGAAGAGAAAGAAGAAGGTGGAGTTTCAGTTGCTTTAACCTCCAATCCTCTAATTTATCTTTTCTTCTTTTCATAATTTATTTCATTCATTTGATGTATAAGATGGAATTGATGATGATGAATCTTGGGTTAAGGATGTTCTAACTTCTTTTAGGGATTTATACTTGGTTAAATGTTAATCTTGTTGCTTTTGTTGTTAATGATGTTGGGTGTTGTGACTATTTGATGTAATTATATGCTTCGGTAATAAATCGAGAGAGTGAACTGAATGCAAAATGATTAGGTTGGTTACTGAGAGTTAAACAATCTAATAGACCTTACAAATAATCAAATCAGTAATTATACAAAGAGAGATCTCGTATAAGGATTCGATTATTTATTGGAATGCTTAAGAACTAATTAGGTTATGGGTTGTTTTGTTAATCAAGAGATAACATGTTCGGTAATTCAATTTAATTAGGGTTTATAATTTAGAGTTTGGTGTTTGCAAGTCAAGAGAGACTAATCTACCCTTTGAAAGTTAGCATTAATGATAGGATAAATTTCCTTTCTTATAAAACTTGTCAATCTTCCTTGTTTAAATTTCAATTGCCAATTGGTTATGCTCAAGTTTAATTTTACAATTTCACTTCCAATATATCCATATTCAATTGCTTAATTTTTTGCTCATTTGTATTTTCATTTTATTTAGGCCTTATACAAATTAGGATTTAATTAGTTCACTAATTCCTCATAGGATCGACACCTTTAATACTACAAGTTTACAATCCATGTACAAGTTTTTGGCACCATTGTCAGGGATTTGGTTTAGGAATTTTTGAATTCCTTTATTTTAAGGAATTATTACCCTTTCTTGTGATTGTGGTACCTAATCACACAAAAAAAGAAAGAGAAGGAAGTTTGGGTGCAAAATAGAAGACATCAATTTGGACATCACAAGGCAACTATAAGGAATTTAAAAAGTTAAATGCCAAGAAGAGATAAAAAGAACGATGATGGAGGAAATATATCATCAGGAGCAAAAGACCCTTGTGAACTTCAATGAGGTATAATTTGGTCGAGGAGGCAATCATCCTTATTGGAACACTTATAATCTAAGGTGATAAAACCACTTAGATTTCTTTTGGTCTAACAATGCAAAAACTTAAATGAGAATTCGAGGCCTACTAAGATTTCAATAACATGAGTCCAGTTTATCAGATTCTAAATTAGATAAGATTATGGACAAGATTATAAACATGGAAATGGCCCAGAAGAGACTGAAAGGGAAGTTTAAGCAAGTAACAAAAGATCATGCCTCATCTATTTATAACCTAGAGGTTCAAATGAGCTAGCTTTACAAGGAATTCTGTAAGAGAAGTCTGGAAAACTTTCTGAACAACATAGAAGTAAACCCAAGAAAGCAACGTAAGACTATCACACTTAGGAGTGGGAAGGAGCTAGAAGAACTAGTGGAAAGACAAGTTAAAACCCACTTTGTAAAAGACCAAAAGAAGAAGAAAAAGGATGAAGACAAGAATAAGGTGATATAAGGGCATTTTTGGAAGATCACTAAAGGTTAAAAAGTTAAGGCATTACATGGAAGGGCATAGTGGACTTTTCTCATTCATTTTTGGTATTAGTGAAAGAAGAAATGGTAGTCTTGCATTTTAGGAAAGCAAAAATCGTGAGTGGAAGACGAGAAAAAGAGACATGGAGAAAAGAAGAAAAATAAGCTAGGGTTTTGGAGATTCTTGAAGAGCTTGAAGACTTTGAGGCTAAAACAAGTAAGTATGAGCATTAACCCTTCTTGATTGTTAGATGAAGCATATTGAGTGATTGTTAAAAGTGAAAATAAAGTGAATATGTGTAGGAAGTTGTTGATAAATGGTTTATGTGAATGTTTTAGTGTTTGGTTAATGA
>JAOTAY010021683.1:0-10283 GCA_025629805.1 Erythroxylum baracoense | reverse complement strand
GCATCCGCATCCGCATCCTACAACAAAATAAATAAATAAATAAAAGTAATATGATAAGTAAAATTAATATTGATTATCTAAAAACAATAAAATAATTTATAGAAAAACCTTAGATTAAGACTTACCACATTTGTCTCATTGGTATGAGATTTCAAGGAGTTAGCGCTATTCGATGAGGCTTCAAACATCTCTTTAAAAGAATCAAAATTAAAATCTCCATTCTTAGCTACTTCAAGCATATTCTTGAAGTTCTCCATCATTTGATTATGCACATCCTTCACAATTTGTCCCTTCATTTCTTGAAATTGAGTTGCGCAATAAGCTGTCGCAAAAGCCTAATATTTAGTAACGATGCATTACAAAAAAAATGCTAATAGCAACACATATCAAAGGTGTTGCTAAGATTTTCGTTGCAATAGCCATGTTGTTTTGTAGTGACCCTAGTGTAGCCACAACTAATCACAAACTAAAAGCATTGAGGTTATATAGAAATAAATAAATAAAGATAAGATACCTTTTATATGTGGAGGCCCAAACATGAAATTCTTGAATGATTCTGCCTTGAGGATAACAGAATAAAACCATAATGCTAATATAGTGAGAATGTGAAGAACTTATGTATCTTTATGTCATATTAAAATACCTTAGCATCTTCCTAAACTTCACCTTATAAGTAAAATGATTTTAATCTCATTACTAAATTTTTGACCTAGTTTATTCTATTGGTTAGCACTATAATTTAGGATGTTAAAAGTTAGAAGTAAATGTAACTTTGATAGAGAACTACTAAGAGTGCAATGATCACAAGCTTTAAGGTAGTTATCAAACTCAAGAAAGAAACAAAAAAAGTGTAGAATTTAACTTCATTGGTTACTACCATCCTAAGAATTATTTGTAGAGACTGAGTCTAAAGAAAAACAAGAACACTATTAACGTAATTCCTGAAAACTAGGAATCACTACTAAAATATAATGTTAATTCAATTACTAAGTCAAAAACTACAATAAAGGCATATCTAACAAAGTAAGACAAACTTAGCCTGGTGACTAACTAAGGTGATATCTAATGAAGAAGCAAATCCAACTACCAAACATGAAGGAGACATGAAGAGAGAGCAAAACAAATGGAAAATATAACATGTAAATGGTTAATTTTTCAATAAAACTATGCTTAATCTATAACATTGTTTTGTTAAAAATAATTTCGTTTTATTTGTTATCATATATCTTAGTTTTCTTACTAAGCCATAAACTTCACATTATGACACAAGTTGGCAAACTATTATAATCAATTGCCCATGACAAAAGATATAGAAAATGTTTTATGCAACTTTTGATATATCATTCATTTTCCATATGTGATGGGCATATGATACTGAGAATTTGAAATTACGTAGACAATAAGTCTAATTAGATTGCCTTTATAATAAGGTACGTAATTTTATTTTTATGTAGGTGGAACAATTATACAAAAAAATATGGCTCAAACTAAGATGGCAATTTGTAATAACATAATGCTACATTGAGTAAAGAAAAATAAGGCATATCTAATAAGCTACCATTTTCTTCTTTTTGAATTCTTTCTAAGTAATAGTGTAAGGTTTTAAGGCTAGCCAAACAAGCAACTTGCCACTTTGGTGAATGGAAAGAACCATCCACCTGGGACTCTCTCATTCGAAATGTTCCAAATAGAAAATTTGCAAAAAAGAAGACAAATAGGTATCATCCATACCTATAAAGGCTACTAGATTACCCAATTGGATATCAGTCAGCAACAAAATTTTTGATATTGTTCAAGCCTTTCATTGATCAACTAATTTAGTAAGAGTTGAAAATGTGGGTTAATAACTTACACTAATATGTTGATAGTTGTAGATTGCATCATTTTTTAGTAGGTAATTTGGTGTGTGTTTAGTTGTTAATTTGATCATTTAGTATGTGTTTAGGTTAGAATTGTGTTAGTTTGTTAAATATTTGAGTTTTAAGTGTTTTATGGGTTAGAGCATGCTTTTAAGCTTCAATATTGTGTACCTAAGGTGCCTTGATGAGTTTGATATTGTTTCAAGGTTAATATCGAAGAATAGAGGAGTTTTTGAGGAGACTCGAACTAAAGCAGAGGCCCAAGATCATGGTCAGAAAGTCACTATCGTGACAGAAGCAGGTGCAAGGAGTCACAATCGTGGCCCTGTCTACCACGATTGTGATAGAAAGAAAAACTTTAGGCTACAATCGTGGTACTATAGGCCATGATTGTGGCCCTGTCTGCCCTGATTGTGATATAAGGCTTCAACGATTGTGGCCTGCACGACAGAAAGGCAGACAAACTTCTTGACTTAAGTTTTCGAGGGACTTTTTGAACTTGAAAAAAACCCTAGGATTGTCCAAATTAAAAAGCCTATAAAAGTCATTATGATGAAACCCTAAAGGAGCTTCATTTCTGCCACTCTTGGAAAACCCTCAAGGAGAGAGAAAGAAGAGAGAGAAGAAGAGAAAAAGGAGAAAAGAGTGGGTCTTCGCAGTTGCTGCTCTCCCAAGGCGTCTAGATTCCCATTCTATTGTGTATTTTTTTCATCTTGTTGTTTGTTTCTTTGAATATAAAGATGAATATAAATATATGTATAGATGTGGGTTTGATTAAGATGTTTTAACTTTCCTTTGGGATTTAACCTTGATTTAATGTTAATTTAGTTATTATTATGTTATTGTGATTGGGTGTTGTGATTAATTATGGTATTTGCATATTTCGGTAATAAACCGAGAGGGTGAATCAAATAAAAATGAATAGATCGCATTAATGAGAGCTAGGTGATCTAATTGACCACGCAATCAATCTAGTCGATTATTATATGGAGAAAGATCCCCACGTGAGATCTGATTGTTTATTAGAGGGCTTAAGATCTAATTAGAATTGTGGGTCTTTTGTTAATTGAGAGATTGCAAATTCCATAATTTAATTAGGGTTAATGAATTAGAATGCATGATCATACTCGATATAGAGTGATCCCCCCGTTGATAGTCTAGAATCGACACCCCTTAACAGATAAATGGCTAGCCTAGCGTTAATGATAGGAAGAATCCCCTCTCCTATAATTTGGTAATTTTCTTTGATTGATTTCCAAAGTGAATTTTTTGTTGGTCAATCCTAATTCCTTTTTTGTTAAATTCCTAAATTACATTCCCGCTAATCAAAGTCTCATGTTTAATTTTATTTTCATTTAAATAATTTTCTAGCCTTAGATAACCTAGGATTAGATTAGTTCACCCTCCTCGTGGGATTGACCCTTGACTTACTACAAATCACAAGTTGTGCACTTATGGTATTTGAGGGCTATAAATTGTAAGCTTGCAAATTAGACAACAAGCAATTAGTGCTCTTGCTGGGGAGGCGTAGGATTAGTTTAATTTTTTTAGTCTAAGGATTAAGATAATAAGACAAAAAGACAAAAAGTTTTTGAGTGCAAGGTATAAGACATATCAATTAGAACATCCCAAGACAAGAATGGGGAATTCTAAGAGTTGAATGCTAAAAAGAGATTGAAAGAACAATTATGGGGAAAATACATTACGGAAAGTGACAGACCCTTATGAACTTTATGAGACCACAACTCAATGCTTATCGTTAAGGGATTACATAACCACCAGTATAAGCGTGTACATTCGAGATCAAACTATGGGTTAGCCAATGAGGATCAAAATGCTCATTTGGCTAATTTCTTAGAGATTTGTGACACCTTACGATATATTGGGATATTAGAAGATGTTGTTAGGATGAGGCTCTTTCCTTTTACACTCAGGGATAGAGCCAAAGACTGGTTAAATTCTCTCAACCTAGCCAATGTCACAACTTGGGAGCAGCAAGTACGAGCTTTTCTAGATAAGTACATCCCTCTAAATAAGACAACAAGACTAATAAAGGAAATTATCAATTTTTAGCAAAATGATGGGGAGTCTTTATACGAAGCGTAGAAGTAGTATAAGGAGTTGCAAAGGAGTTGTCCTCCTCATAATATACCCAATGAATCCCTTTTGCAAATCTTCTATAATGGAATTAATCCACCCATGAGGGGCACCACAGATGTAGCTGCTAGAGGATCATTCATGAGGAAAACAGTTGAAGCAGCATATGATCTATTAGAAGAGATGGCATACAATAGTTGTCTTTGGACATTAGAATGAAGAAGACAGCAGCTAGCCTCTTAGGATCCAAAAGGAATGACTGCTGCAAATTCAGCGAGCTGAGATTGACAACCTAATTAAGAAACTAAATAGCCTGAAAGCCACCTCTTCCTCTCCATTCAAAGCAATTCAGTATAACAGTGAGTTTTGTGGACAAGATAGCTATATCGTAGCTGATTGTTTCTTAGGAGAAAACAACAATGTGGAGCAATTCAACTTTAATGGAGCACAAGTTGGTTAAGGAGATAGCAATCCTTATTCAAATACATAAAATTTGGGGTGACAGAACCACCCAAATTTTCATTGATCTAATAACAATGGGATTCAATTTAGAAATCTAGAGTCACATGGATTTCAACATGATGAATACAATGACCATTATTCCAAACTAGATTTGATCATGGACAAGCTCGTAAAGATAGATGAGGCCCAGAAGAGGTTAGAAGGGCAAATTGCCTAAGTAAGAAGGACTCATGCCTCTTCTATCCTCTACCTGGAGGATTAAGTGGAACAACTTGTCAATGCGTTATCTACAAGAAGTGTGGGAAGTCTTTCGAGCAACATGGAAGTATATCCAAAGGAGCAAGTTAAGGCTATCACACTTAGAAGTGGGAAAACCACTAGAAAATCAAACAGAAACCCACCTTGTAGAGGACCAAGAAAAGCTTAAAAAGGATGAAGAAAAGAATGAGGACCCTCCTTATGTTCCTCCTCCCCTTACCCATCAAGCATTACATTCGTGCAAATTAATGTAGTTTCATCTTTAAAGGAGCAAGAGTAGACAAACAGATGATAGTAGTGGTAAAGGTTCAAAAAGATATAGACGTCTTTATTCACAAAATGGAAGAAGCAGAGGAGACGAAGGTGATTGAGGAAGAAAGAGAAAAGTTCACTTTCTTACTGAACAAACTATTGGATTCAATGGAAGATTCAGGGAGTTTCGTTATTCCCTTGTTTTGATAGTTTGTCACTAAAAGGACATTACTAAGCTTATTAGGTTTCCTAACTTTGATAGGTTATGTTCTTTTCATTATCTTCCAACATGTAGTTTATCTATAAGCTATAAAGCTGATGTTGAACCAAAATGATGCAAACAAGCCGCTCATAATTGATCCCTATTGAGTTTTCAAGGTTATAAGGTCAAGCTAATGACCATAAATTAACATGTTTAGTTGTTAGATTTAAATTTTATGTAGTTAGCTTGTTTTAAGTTCTACAAAAAAGTTTGCATGATTTGGAAGGGTTAGGGATTGCTAATTCTTTTACTATTTGTGAATTAATTATAAGATAGGAAAGCAATCTCAGTGGAAAGCGAATTCTGTCTTTGCACCATCACCATCACCATGACGGGTTTGATGCTCTTACTCTTTTCTTTTATCTTTATTTTTATTTTTCTTTTTACCTTTTCTTGTTCTTATGTTCTTTTGTTACATTGTTTTTATCCCTACCTTCTGTGTTGTTGTTTGCTTTTCTCACATTGAGGATAATGTGTTCTCCAAGTGTGGGGAGGGTTGTGTGTATGTATGTTTTTACATTAAATGTGAATTTTGCATTGTTTTATGTTTTTTATGTTGGTCTGTTTAGGTTGCATAAGGTGAATTATATGAATGTGTCAATGACTAGAACTGAACGGAATCGATTTAGCTTTGAACATAGTCTTTTAGGTTGCTAAGATTTATTAGCTTTTAAAATTAGTGACATAGGTTCTTTGGTTAAATAGGCATGTTAATTAGGATTTGCTGTTAGTGTATTCACCCTAGAAAGTTGTCACATTCATTTATAATATTATTCCAATCGAATAAGTAGCATTGCTAATATATTTTCATAAGAATGATTAGCTAAAGCAATAAGGTAGGCATTGTTAAAATGTGAAAAAAATTGTGTGTAAATTATAAGCAAATAACTATTTCAATAGCCTTCGGGTTATGAATAGAGCTAGTAGTCATTTGAGAATGTGATGTAGTTGAGCAACCGGATCGACACGCATCACAAATGTGTGTCTTTGTATCAAAAGACTATAATGACATTCCAACCAATCCATTTAATAAAAACATGACATAGTTGAGTAACTGAATCAACATTTATCACAAATGTTTTCTTTCATGTAAAAGGCTAGGTTCATAACTATAAAATCAACAAAAATATGTGTTTTTTTAAATAAGCCTACGATCTTTGTAAAAAGCTTGAATTTTCATAAAAACTTACTTAGGGATAGTTACATTTTTTATTGACCAAATGATGATCAATATTTGTATGCAAGTGATAGGGGTGAATAAATATAACATTAAAGTCTAGATTAGTTGTATATTTAGTCCAAGGTACTTAAACACGGATTTCGCTTGTTAATAAGTTATAACAACTTGATGGATAGTGTTCGAAGTTAAATTCGTTTTGTGAAGTTTGATGACATTGAATCATTATTACTTTTGTGTGTACGTTGAGTTTTACTCATTTTGCTCTGCTTGTTTTGTTTTTGCTTGTGGACAACCAAAAGTTTAAATGTGAGGATGTTGATAGTTGTAGATTGCATCATGTTTTAGTGGGTAGTTTGGTGTGTGTTTAGTTGTTAATTTGATTATTTAGTGCATGTTTAGGTTAGAATTTTGTTAGTTTGTTAAATATTTGTGTTTAAAGTGTTTTGTGGGTTAAAGCATGCTTTTGAGCTTCAATGTTGTGTATTTTATGTGCCTTGATGAGTTTGCTAGTCTTTCAGGGCTAATATTGAAGAACATAGGAGTTTCAGAGGAGACCTGAACCAAAGTAGAGGCCCATAATCATGCCAAGTAAGCCATGATCGTGATAGAAGCAGGTGCAAAGAGTCACAATCGTAGCCCTATCTACCACCTTTGTGATAGAAGGTGCCACGATCATGGCCTACACGATAGAAACGTAGACAAACTTCCCGACTTAAGTTCACGAGGGACTTTTCAAACCTTTTGGACCCAAAAAAATGCCCTAGAGTTGCCCAAATTAGAAAAGCCTATAAAAGGCATTATGATGAAACCCTAAAGGAGCTTCATTTCTGCCACTTTTGGAAAACCCTCAAGGACAGAGAAAAGAGAGAGAGACAAGAGAAAGAGGAGACAGGAGCAGGTCTTCGCGACTGCTGCTCTCTTGAGGTGTTCGGATCCCCATTCTATTGTATATTTCTTACATTTTGTTGTTCTTTTCTTTGAATATGAATATATGTATGGATTTTGGTTTGATTAAGATGTTTTAACTTTCCTTTGAGATTTGACCTTAATTTAATGTTAATTTAGTTATTATTGTGTTATTGTGATTGGGTGTTGTGACTGATTGTGGTATTTGCATATTTTGTTAATAAACCGAGATGATAAACTGGATAAAAATGATTAGATCAGGTTAAAGAGAGTTAGACATTTTAATTGACCACATAATCAATCTAATCAATTATTACATGGAGAGAGATCTTGTTTGAGATCTAATTGTTTATTAGAGGGCTTAAGATCTAATAAGAATAGTAGGTCTTTTATTAATTGAGAGATTGCAAATTCGATAATTAGGGTTAATGAATTAGGGTGCGTGTTTATAACTAGATAGAGAGTGATCCCCCTTTTGATAGTCTAGAACTAACACCCCGTTAACACATAAATGGTTAGGTTAGCATTAATAATAGGAAGAATTCCCTCTCCCATAATCTGGTAATTTTCCTTGATTGATTTCCATTGTGAATTTTATGTTGCTCAATTCCAATTCCTTTTTTGTTAAATTCCTGAATTACATTCTCACTTATCAAAGTTCATGTTTAATTTCTTGTTCAATTTTATTTTCATTTAAATAATTTTTTAGCCTTAGATAACATAGAATTAGATTAGTTCACCCTCCTCGTGGGATCGACCTTTCACTTACTACAAATTACGACCCGTACACTTGCGGTATTTGAGGGCTATAAATTGTAAGCTTGTAAATAAGACAATATATGTTTACTGAGAAAAGCTACTATTGTTATTGTCCTTACTAAAAGAGGTAAACTCCAATTTAGTTAAGAGTTAGCCCCATCCACATCATTATAAATCCTAGCATGAAGGTAATCGATGCTAGGATTTACACGGAATTTTTTGAGAACTTAGAGTAGTTTGAAATTTTCCTGTCATTTCTGGATATTTTGTTTAGCATTATTGTAGACAATTAGTGAAAATGTGGATGAAATAAGTATTTTCAGAAAGTAAAGTAGTGTTTCTGCTGATTAACGAAATTGTAGCAATGTACTTATCAATGGAAGTGGTAAACTGTGGCTAAGAAAAAGAAACTGCAGATTTAACAAACAAGAAAATGCGAAATTTCAGTAATTGGTTGTAAATAATGCCAATTTGTATGGCTCGGCTGGAAGAAGAATAGATTGTCGGTTAATAGATTAAACGTTCCATGTGTTTAATTTAACAATGAAACACATGGAACGTGACACGGTGGGACTCGAACCCACAATCTCCCGCTCCGGAGGCGAGCGCCTTATCCATTAGGCCACGCGAACAGAACATCTGGGCTTTCGTAACTTATTGAATTTTGACAATTGAATGAAGGAAACGTTACTTTCCATCCAGAATAATGTAAGAATAATAATCACTCATGGGTTTTCTCACTACGGCGCTATCCTGGTCAGAGGGCATATGAAAATAATATCAAAAGCACGTGACGTCACTTTACATCAATGAATCAAAAAGAGTTCTTTTCGTTGTCATGTGGAATATTACCGAATATAGATTTTCAACTTATATATCATTCAAGTGCTTATAGAACAAATCATCTATTAATGATTAAAGATAAACCTACGATATAATATATGAGCAAATATACGATATAAGACCAGATTCTTGACTTTTATTTTCGTAATAATATATTTCTTTGTTTGAGTCTATTAAGAATTAATAATTATATTGTTCAAAGAGAACCATTTTTTACGCTAAAACGTATACTTACAACTCTTTCACTTCATGGATCTATTATGGTTAACTTGCATATGATTGCCAATATATCCTTGTATTGACTATATTCTAATAAAATTTCAAAATCTTAAGATCAACACATTGAAAGCATATTTATATTATTCAGAAACCTTCAAAAAGTGAATTTCTCAATTCTTTAAAATATATATCTATTTGATTTACATATTGATAACTGAATTTATTAATATAATTTTAATTTTATTTTAACTTTTAGTTTTAGTTTTAGTTTTGATGAAATTAGAAATTATAATCCTTATTATTTGAAATTCTATAAAATTAAAAATTAATACAATGTTGACCTATTTAATTAAAATTTTTATTTTTCCCTAAAAACTAAACTTATTTCAAAATAGATATTATTAAATTACGTAAAACTCAGTAAATTGGAACATCGATTTATACGATGAACAAATGCTATAATTAAAAAATGTAATCACCAATTCTGATCATATATTCTAATTTCAAAATTATCAAATACAACCTTAGCGTTCAATTTCAATTGCAAGCAGTAAGTTTGGTCAGAACCAACACCATTTGGGCTGCCTGTACATTATGGTTAGGAGTGATGGGCAAATTACCTATTGTGGACACAATCTCCAGATTTCTTTTTCTTGCTAATCGTTGCTACTTGTATTGAAATGATCAGGAAACACATGACCATATCTTTTTCTAACTCCACTTAATCCAACGGAGCCTGGGAAGTCACCAATCCCATGACACTGGATTGAATTTTAATACAGTAATGTACTAGTAGTGGCTAATACTGGATACCATTTCAGATAATTTTTTAAATTTATGAAATAGTCCTTAATTTTTTTAAAATTGTAAAATAGTTCATTGTCATATTGTACAGTTGTATTGTATATTTTTAACCATGTCTCCAAAAATTAAAATAATAAATAATAATCACAATTAATATGAAATAACATTAATTTTTAGATATTTCATATATAAATAATAACCACATTTTATATGAAAAAGACAATTATTATCATGCAAATACAATATAAAATATTTAAAATATTACAATTTTAATTTTCATTATATAATAAATAATAATCACATCAAAAACATCTAATAAAAAGAATAATAAATATCCTTAACTCTCAAATTATTATAATTTACAACAAGAGTTCGTGATAAG